>LDKF01000333.1:0-23203 GCA_001026735.1 Rotylenchulus reniformis | reverse complement strand
TGGGGCCCCAAAATTCCCAAGACTGATCTGAACGCCCCGGAGGAGAGTTCCTAAACCTTTTTAGCCCCGCCCCCCTTATCAAAAGTTTAGCCAATGAACGGGATCTGCGTGGGCGTTGGGACTAAAGGGAGGGGTGATCGTATTCCCCAATTTCCGGAGTATCAGGGCCCTTTTCTATGTATCTTAGCAGTATTATTTTTTCAAAAAAGTGAACAAAAAAAACTAAAATTGCGTGTTCCGATGATCTCATCCAATTCAGACAGCCCCATTAACATGTGACTGGGCCTGTCGGGGGAGGGGGGTAGGGGGAGGTGGGTGAGTTCAATTGAGGAAGTGGAGGACACCCACCACCATCTTCTCCGCCGATGAGGTGAACTTTCTGCCCGCCCCGGCCGATTATAAAGGAAAATTTTGAAAATAAATTCATAATTTTGGCACTGTTTTTTCGCCTTTGAATTATACACTATCTCCCACTTCCCATTTACCCCTTCCCTTTCTCTCACTCTCTCACTCGCCCTCCCTCGTGGTCTGACTCTCCCCATCTTACATACTCTCTCGCCCTCCTCCCTCCTTTCCTTCTTAATCGAATCACTTCCACTTTTTGGCCAATTTGTCCCCATAAAAGAGTCCAAAGATCGTGCGAACTCCCCATCGGACATTTTTCTTCAGAATTTAAACCCCAAATGGGTATTTTCGGCCGAAATTTCAGTTCAATTTTCTTTTTAAAAATTAAAAAAACAATTGGATTGCTGGATTCGAACCGATGCCCTTGTGCATCGTTCCGATTTGCTTAACAAATCCATTGTGCCATAAAATTTTCGGATGTATTCTATCAGAAATCGAACTTTTCCCTCTCCCTCTCTTTTCTGTTTTTATTAGGCCTATGATCATTAATCTTCTTCTCCCTCCCACCAAAACTCTTCCTTCCCCTTCCCTCCAACACCTTTTCTTGCCTTTCTTCTGGGCCAAAAATAACCAGTAGTTATATGCCCGTTAATTTCGCTATACGCTGGGGACGTCACCTGGATGGCGGATAGGTGACGAAGCCCACGGGTGGAGGGCACTTTTGGGGGATGACCTTGAGGGGGGAGTATGTCACCTATAAGGCAAATAGGTAACGTTTTTTTCCAAATAGGTAACGGTTTTTTTGCAAATAGGTAACCATGTTACCTAAATGATTTATAGGTAACATTTTGGGATTTAGCAAACCTTTTTTACCAAAAAAGGTGACAAAATGGAACATTTTTGTGTTCCAAAATGTCACCTGACTTGTTCCAAAATGTCACCTGATTTTTTAAAAGGTGACATACTCCAGCGAAATCCGAAACTTCCACCAAAATTCCTCAAATTTAGATCTTTATTTTTTCGTTTTTCTCCAATTTTATATCCTACAAATATCTGCTGGGTTTTATCACCTATTTCTCAATTAGGTAACATTTTGGTTTTGGACAAAGCAAAAATGGAAAAATTTTGTACTCTGCTGGGTTTTGTCACCTATTTCTCGAATAGGTAACAGTTTGGTTTTGGTGATAACAAAAGTGAAAAATTTCGTATTCTGCAGGGTTCTGTCACCTATTTCTCGAATTGGTGATGTTTTTAGTTTGGGTAAAAAATTTCCGGATTAATTAATTAAAAAAATAATTTTTTGAATTGAAAAAATTTATGGGTTATAAAAATAATTGCAAAAATTCTCACAATCATGCGAATTTAATCAATATAATTGATCAAAAATCGATGGTGTTGTCACTGCTGCAGTCCTCACCTCCTTCGGTTTCTAATTTTTGCTTCTTTGCCCCTGACTGGCAGACATGTCCATTCTTAAAATTAAATGTGAAGATTATTTGTTTAATTTATTAATTACGAAAAAACTTACATCGACTCTGAAGGTTTTCTGACATTTTGCACAGAATTTCACTCGTTTGCAGGTGTTGTTTTTCATTCCTGGTTGCAAATCAAGATGATAGTCATAGCATTCCTTGTTGTTGAATGTTTTTCCACACTCATGGCAGGGAATTTTCGCAGCGTGAGGATCCATCGGCTTACATGGAAAACGGGAACCAACACTTAAAAATGTTTTAATGTTGAATTTATTTAATGAAATAATAAAAATTACCGATCACATTGCAGACATTTTTGCTTGCAGCTTTTTCGATGATGTTCCGCCCACACAAAAGGAAGTTCACACTTAAATTTTATTCTTAATTTCAAAAGTATTAAATTTAAAATCTTACCGAAAAACAATAATGTCCTTTTTTCTTGAATAATTGTCCAACTCTGCGCACGGGATGATAAATTTCGGAGACCTCTCCTTCATAGAATATTGAAATTGGATCCTTGTATGTTCCACCAGGTGTTTCTGATTTCCAAATGGGTTTTATGTTGTTTGCGCGAAACACAAAGATCCGGAATCGCCCAGGATAATTTTTGTTGAGTGAATCCTTTAAGAAAGAATAGATTATTAAAACTAAATTTTTTATTCATAAACATTTACCTGTACTTTTGGCCCGATTACAAATGGATTGTAATAATCAGATGGTAGATCTTCCACAATACCGAACCTGTTTAACATTTTCTTTACTCCAGCATCAATTTTGTCGATGTTGTTGTTGTTGTTGAGTTGTCGTAGAAAACCTTTTGTTTTCTGTTGTTCTTCAGCAAAGGCCCATTTTATGGAGATGAGGATGGACTTCACAAATGTGTAGTTTCCCTCCATTTTGATGTTGAAGAAGGCACCAGGATGAACCGAATTCATGGTATTTTCACAATTTTCTGTTGTTTTTTGACGTTTTCGTGGATTAGAAGGCGGCAGGACCAAACTGTTGTCTTGGATTTCCCCTTTGTTACTGTTGTTTTTGTTGTCGTTGTTTTTCTTGGGGGGAAGATCGATGTTTGCATCAGGTAGTTGTTGTTTTTCTTGGGAAGTTTCGGAAATCTCATTCATTTGTTTTCTCACATGGCTAGGTAGCCAAACATTGTGTCGTCGGTATAAATCTTGCAGGAATTTGGGGATTTTTTTGGTTTGTTGTTCTTGTTGTTCCATGGAGCTGTTGAGAGAGTTTTTGATGGATATTTTTATTAAATTTTAATTAAATCTAAATAAAAAGAATATAAACGCAGCAATGAAAATCGATAATCACGCGGGCTAATGTTCATAAATGAATGTAGGGTAGTATGAGGGAGAGGGAATGGTGGAGGGAAGGGGAGCGCAGAGATTTCGAAATCCCAGCTGTCAAGGACAGATTAGGATCTGTCAACGACAGATGTCTTTCTGTCAACGACAGGCAGGCAGCCGTCGGCGACAGAACTGATGACGTCATCACCTAAGCCCCGCCCACTCCGGATGGTGATTGGCTGCAGAGGGAAAGGGATGATGAGTCATCGATGGTGCCAGCCGGTGCCACCCTTCTAGAAGTTTCTAGAATTTTGCAGAATGGGAGGGGTGGGGGAGGGAAAATTGAGGGTACAAAATTGGGGGACCATCCTAATTAAATCAATTAAAATTAATTAAATTTTGGGGACCATCTCTCACTAATTTGCAAAATTGGGGGGCCGTCTCAATAAATTGGTGTGCAAAATTGGGGAAATTCCTAATTAAATGGTTGAATGCGAGAGATCAAGGATCAAAGGGATGCCGAAAAAAGATCAAAGGGATGCCGACAAAAAGATCAAAGGGATGTCGACAAAAAGATCAAAGGGATGCCGACAAAAGATCAATGGGATGCCGGCAAAAAGATCAAAGGATGCCGACAAAAAGTTTAAAGGGGATGCTGAGAAAAAAGTTAATTAAAATGAGGGACCGTCTTAATTAAATCGAACTAAATTTATTAATTTGAGGGACCATCCTAATTAAATGGGAATAAATTTAATTGGAGGGAGGAACGCGGAGGAATTAATTGAAAATGAAAAAATTTTAAGAATGATTTATGAAAAATGGCGGGTGTAAGAAAATGGAGGGTTTGGGGGTTGAATGCAGAAGCTAAGAGATCAAAGTACAAAGTTCAAAGATCAAAGTACAAACTACAAACTACAAAGTACACTATTGATTGCGAAATAGAAAGACCATAAACGATGACTCATCACTTTCTTTTCTGCAGAGGGGGTGTCTGCAATTTCGAGGGACCGTCTCAAAAAAACATCTGCAAATTTGAGGGACCGTCTTAATTAAATCGAATTAATTTAACCAAATTTGGGGGACCATCCTAATTAATTCTGAATAAATTTAATTGGAGGAACGCGAAAGAATTAATTGAATGAAAAATTTTTAAGAATGAATCAAGAATGAGGCCGGGTGTAGGAAAATGGAGGGTTTGGGGGGTGGTTGAATGCAGAGGTTAAGAGATCAAAGATCAAAGTACAAAATACAAGTTTGATTGCAGAATGAGTAGGTAAAAGGGATGATTCATCACTCTCTGCATTGCAGAGGCTAAGAGATCAAAGATCAAAGTACAAACTACAAAGTACAAAGTACAACTTTGATTGCAGAATGCCAGTAAAGGGATGACTCATCACTGTCTGCAGAGCGAAGAGGTGTCCACGTGATTTGCATGTGAAGGGATTGGTGCCAGCCGGTGCCAGCCTTCGAGAACATTCGCGAAGTTTGCAGAATGGATTTCGAAATCCCGGCTGTCAAGGACAGATTGCAATCTGTCAACGACAGATGCCTCTCTGTCAACGACAGGTGCGCGGCTGTCGGCGACAGAATTGATGACGTCATCGCCTAAGCTCCGCCCACTCCGGATGCTGATTGGCTGCAGAGGGAAGGGATGATGACTCATCGCTTCCCCCTCTCTTTCTGCAGTGTGACCGGTGCCAGGCCGTGCCAGCCTTACAGAACTTTCTCGAATACTGCAGAATGCAAATAATCGGGGGATTATCTCTCATTAATTATGCAAAATTGGGGGACCGTCTCAAGAATATGTATTGAAAATTTTGGGGAAATTCTAATAAAAAATTGGAGAAGTATGGGGGAATTTTTCAAATAAAATTCAATTTTTAAAATAATTAAAGGATTTGACCTTTGACCTTTTGAAAAATGAATTTAAATTAAATATTTATACATAATTTATGGATTTGGAAAATAAATGTACAATGAAAAAAGGGAATTGCATGGATTTCACGAAAGATCGTGTTTTACAAATTGTTCTACAAAATGATCAGTGTGATTGATTTTCTTCAACATTTGCAGAAATTCTTCATAGGTGAGACCCATGCACATGAAATAAATGAAGGCAATGCAATAGTAACCACACACCGCAGACAGAACAGATTGGAATTTTTGTTTGTTGCATTTTGTCAGGTTAAAATTTGATTGTAAATATTGCGCAATCTGCGAATTTGGTGGGTCTCCGTAGGAGTCAAAATAATAAGCGAGACGAGGACCAATCCCCCAAATTGCGCACCAATGTGTCCCGGCACCAGAGGATTTGTCCTGCAAATGGAATTTTTAAAAAATTAACAAAATAATGATTTAATTACCAAATTAACAATAATTCCGCAGGGAAATTTTTTACAAGTTGTTAGACGATCAGATGCAAATGTACCATGAAAGAAGGGTCTAGTTCGCGCACAATCATGCAGGATTTTGTCGATTGTCGCGTTGTCCATCCTTTAAGCTGCTGTTTTCCTCTTCTTTGGATGCAGAAATTAGGGAATATTTGACTTCTTGTAGTTCAGTGTTGTTTTTGTTGTTGGAATTTGTTTTGCGAGGATTATGATGATTGTTGTTATTGTTGTGGTAAATGGTAGAGAATGATGATGATGGTTTTCTGATGAGTTGTGGAATGGAAAGTCCACGATTGCGCAACCACAATTCGAATCCATACATGCATGAAGTGATGAGAATGAAGACAAGCGTGCCTCCACCATAGAGGTGCCATGCAGGAATTCCGACAATGTTTCCATCCCAAGGTTTTGCAATCGGTGGCAAATCATTACAAATGCGATAAAGTTGTCTAATTTCAGGGAGCATAAAACGCGTAATTCCTTGATCCTCTTCTGTTTTGATTTTGCGGAAATAATCACAGGGATCTGCGGCGGTGATGATAGAGATGTTGTCCATTTTTTGTTGAGAGAGGGATTGGTTAGACAATTAAATCGGTCTGAAAAATTTGGGAATTAATGTGAGAAATGAATGATGGTTAATGGATGGGTTGCATTTTTCCCTTCCTAACTTACCGTAACCATGCGATTTTGGTCAATGTTGACTAGTCCATCGGTCTCTGCGTAGGCAATCAACTGCAGACCACCTTTTTTAACTTTCTGATCAAAATAAATATTGATTATGGTTGATCCATCTTTGAGAAGCTCGAACCCAGGTGTATCCTCCTGGGAATTGGTCATTTGAAAGACATAAATGCACATGTTGGTTTTGAATCGACTATAATTGATTCCGTTGGATTCGAGTGCATTTGCAAACCCTAAATTTTCTTGTGTGTCATGATATGCACGAGAATATTGATTCCTATTATAATCCAACTTTAGGGAACCTGGGGGAATTGTCTACCAGAAGCGACCAATTGGATTTCCCGGACATTATAATGATTAAAGTAGAAGGGAGAACCCTTTTCGGTGCCAACAAAATTGTCATTGGCAACAATACCAAGGACTACCCTTCTGGGCACTTCGTCTGTGAACAGATTGGCAGAGAAATCTGTTCGATCACCATCGATGTGGAGATGTTTGAGTTTGGTCCTTCGAATGCCATAACGAGCACTGTTGGTGTCCAAATGGCGAGAAATATCCAAATTAAGACCATCCATAAGGTCCAAAGTCTTTACCATTAGACGAATATCTGCGATTTCCAAGACATAATCTGCAAAACGTCTTCTTATCCCCTCCAAATTCTCTCGATGTGCTGTTTCTTCTGCTGTTTCGGTTACTTTTTGGGCTGGAACAAGAAATTCTTTCCAATTTAACATTATTTTTGAACTGGTATGGGGAGTGATTTCAATGTCCATTTCCACATTAGAGATCATGTACAAATTTTGATTAAACAAATCGGCACTCAATTTATGGATATGTTCAACCGTTTTATCGTTGGTAAATTGAACCCTGCGGGTCATGTTTACTTCATTTGGATCAGGTTCATTGATGTATCCTGCAATGGTAAAGTAACTCTCTTTTACAGCTTGCGGGTAATTCAATTCCACATCAAAGAATGCTTTATAATGGTAAAGTTGATTGGAATCAAAAACTTCTCGCTGATTCACCAAAACTTTGAGATTTTTGATGAAAGTTGCACCTGGGAGTTGAATAGGTGCCACAATGTTGTGATCACCAATGAAAGAGCGGTGTCCATCGGTATGGATTTCCTTTAATCGGAATTTCGTGTGCACATAAATTTTGCTCAGATCGATATAACTCTGAATGGATTGAAATTTAATTTCGATTAATATATAATTTTCTTAATTATTTTTCCAATTTTAAAAAAGTTTTCTGAATTATTTTTGCAATTTTATAAAAGTTTTTTGATTTATTTTTGCAATTTTAAAAAAGTTTTCTGAATTAATTTTGAAGTTTTAAAAAAGTTTTCTGAATTATTTTTGCAATTTAAAAAAAGTTTTCTGAATTATTTTTGCAATTTTAAAAAAGTTTTCTGAATTATTTTTGCAATTTTAAAAAAGTTTTCTGAATTATTTTTGCAATTTAAGGTAGAAAAATGCAACTTATTCTGATTTATTTTTGCAATTTTATAAAAGTTTTTTGATTTATTTTTGCAATTTTAAAAAAGTTTTCTGAATTAATTTTGAAGTTTTAAAAAAGTTTTCTGAATTATTTTTGCAATTTTAAAAAAGTTTTCTGAATTAATTTTGAAGTTTTAAAAAAGTTTTTTGATTTATTTTTGCAATTTTAAAAAAGTTTCTTGATTTATTTTTGCAATTTTAAAAAAGTTTTTGGAATTATTTTTGGTTTTAAAATAATTTTTTGATTTATTTCTACATTTTTAAATTTATTTCTACATTTTTAAATTTTTAAAATAATTTATATAATTAATTTATGATGTTTCTAAATTCACAAGTTTTTGCAAACAACCTGAATGGGATGTATTTTGAAGGTGTATGGCGGATTATCTACCGGATTAAGGGTCAAATATTCGCGATATTGCGAGTTTGCGATTGCGCAATTAGTTGGTGGCACTGCAAAAAGATCTAGGCCTGCGGTGACAGCCTCTGCACTGTCTTTATCGATCTTTTTATAGAGCATTTTTTATTTATGAATTTAATAAATTTCCGTAAAAATGAAATTTAAAATGAAATGATCGGTGTTTTTCGGTAGGAATGAATAAACGATGGATTTTAATAACCAAGATTGTCCAATCTTCGCCTTTTCAGCAAAGATTTCTGCATTACTGTTCTACCTATGACATCAGAGGGTCGCAGAAGGAATTCTCTCTCAGGAGCTTTTCGTTTCTTCCCCCTTCTTTTTGCA
Organism: Rotylenchulus reniformis; assembly: GCA_001026735.1. NCBI lineage: Eukaryota > Metazoa > Nematoda > Chromadorea > Rhabditida > Hoplolaimidae > Rotylenchulus > Rotylenchulus reniformis. Next base: position 14,776 of record LDKF01000333.1, on the reverse strand, counting down.
CCTCCCTCTGCAGACCAATTTTTGCTCCCTGCTCTTCCTTGCCCAATTTGCCAATGCACTATTTTTCTGCGGCTTCTTCCGCTGGGAATCGGCATCCTTTTCCTTCGCAGATTCTTCTTTTTTGTTGCTCGTTTTTTAATTCCGCGGCGACGGCGGCGACGACCCTCACCTTCCTGTTGTGCACCGCCAGCAGCTGTTTTCCGTTCTTGCAGCTTTGCATGTGCTTTGCCCACCAATCTTCGCAGACCAGCTTCACCATGAGTGGCCACAGCCTCACCTACATCTCCTCCGCGTGCAACTTCGTTTAGGATTCGAGCTCCGGTTTCCAAGCCCTCTTTGCCAATGGTTCTTGCTGCAGAGAATGCAATTGGTTTTGCGCTGGTGGCCAATGGGCGAAGGTACTTCCATAATTTGCGAAGCATGGAGCCAACACCTGATCCGCGTTGACGAGCCAATGTCATCGTGGCCATTCCATAGCCGCGTTGCGCTGGTAGACCTTCAAAATATGCAATTGGACCAGCACCTATTTGTCCGCTGGTAGATCCTGCATCGGCATTCCCTTTCCCAGGGGGAACAGCAATGCCTGAGAGGCGTACTTTGGTGCCATCAAAAATTATTCGCACCATTTTGGGTGTTTTTTAGGTAATTTATTGGTTAATTTGGAATTTTTTAATGGAAAAATTGTTAAAATTAATCAGAAATTGATGAATTTTTTGAATTGAAGTGTTAAAATGGTTGTTCCCTTTTCAAAGGGTACCAATCTGCCAGTCATGGTTCGAATTTCTACATCAATTATGTCGCATTCTTTGCAGATTATGCGATGGTAAATTGGAGATTGGAAATCTTTCTCAACAACGCTGCGGGATTCTCTGCGGTCTACACCCACTACTTGCAGCAAATTTGTGATTTTGTTGCCAAAAATCATGGATTCCATCAGGCCACCGTTGAGATAAATTGCAAGATGGCTAACCCCTCCCTGCAGATCTGGCTCAAATTCCGCTTCTTTAAAATCTGTGAGTGGTCCTGCAGTTTCATAACCGAGCATGATTGCAGCCTGATGTGTTAGGCTTACCGAATCCACCAATTGATGCACATTTTCATGATCATAAATGCGAAGAATGAATCGATTGTAGTTTGGTTGCCATGTAAATCTAATGGCACGCACAATTTTGAGGAGTTGTTGCACTTCATCTCGTGATCTATACCTGAGAGAGTACAAATCTTTTTGGAACCTTTTGTAAATTTCTTCAACATCTTCAATGCGTTGCTCAATCTTATCAAAATATTCTGCAGTGTTTGTTGAAAAGGGAATTGGACCTTCATCGGCAGGGATTTTTTGCATATAATTCAGTGTTTTGTGGAAGGCAAATGGGTCGCGATCAAACATTAATCGTAGGCGGGGATGCAACAAATGTTCATCAAGATGACCCCTTAACAACTCGTCTATCGGCCAATCAATGTGTTTGAATTCTTCTGCATTGGTTCTTGGTTGTCTTGAAAACTTTTGCGGTGAAAGTGGACTATCGCGATGTTCAATCGGTGCAGAAGAAAATTCTGCATAAACTGGTGAAGATTTTACTTCTTCTTCATCAACTCTTGCACGTTTTGTTTCTTTCTCTACCACCTCTTCCCCACCCTTAAACCGTTTTTTGGTTTCTGCAAATTCTCTTTCTTTGGTCAAGGCTTCATCATCTTTTTTGGTTTTTTCTTCCTCCCCCTCTTCCTTTTGTTTTTCTGCAATTTTCTTGACCTCTTCTTCCTTCTTTTGCTTCGCATTTTCATCTATTTTCTTGTGATCTCTTTCTTTTTGCTCTCTTTCCCTCTCGCGACGGGCAATTTCCGGATTGCGAAGCAGAAGACATTGCCAAAGTTCGTCAAGGGTGATCAGTTCTGGCTGTTTTCGCAAAATTTCCCTATGTCTAAATTTCCCTATATGATTTATTGGACCAATTGCAGGATTGCGCAAATCCTGTTGTTCCCTTTGTTCCGCAATCAAAGTCAGCTCATGGGGGGTGAGTGCATTGCGCAACAAGTTTAACTGATTGAGAAGTATTTTTTCTTCCGCGGTCGGCTCATTTGGAGACATTTTTGCAACATTGGCACCCCTCCTCCTACTCAAAATCCATCGCAATTCCTCTGGTTTTATTCTCCGTTGGGAATGCAAACTCGTTTTTGGAGCTTCAGGTTCTGCAGAGCGTTTGGCTCTTGCTGGTTGTGCTGCTTCTTTCTGTTGTTTTTCCAATGCAGCATGAAATTCTTCATCGGTTGGTGGTTTTCTAAGTTCGGCCCTTTCTCGTTCCTGTTGCTCAAGTATCCCCTCTACATAATTCACCATTGCAGCATGAAATTTGGATTCCAATTCTGCAGGATCCTGATAAATCCCAGAGGGGAGGGGAATGCGGTATTGTTTTTCTCGGTCATGGAGGATAATGTAGAGGTATTGCGGTTCATGGGTACCCAGGGAATCCCAATTGTTTGGGTAAATAATGTTTGAAAGTCCAACCATCCATGTTGAGCTGTCAAAATATAGTTTGCGGGGGAGCTGAATTCGGAATTTGTTAGGTCGGTTATCTGCAAAGCCAGGGGTGTTGGAAGGCAGAATTAGGTAAAAATTGTTGGACATTTTTCAAGAATTTATCGGATGATTAATATTCAGATAGTAAAATGATTATTTATGAGGGGATAATTATAGAATTTTAGGGTAAATTTCGATGATTTTTCTAAAAATTAGATCGAATTATTCACATTATGCATTCCAATGATGACCATTAGAAGATGAAGAGGATTGCTCCGCCATTGATCTCCTTCGCATAACGTTGAATCTTCTTGGACTTCTTCGCTGCAGTTTCTGATGATGATGGTTTCGATGATGATGTCTTCTTCTTCTTCTTTCGTTTTGCATCAGACTGATCCACCAATGCGGTGGTGGAGGAGGCCATCGCCACTTTCTCAGCCTCGATGTTCTTCTTCTCCGCAATCTTTCTCTTTCTGGGTGTCTTTTTTGCAGAGCTGATGGATTTCTTCTTTCGCCCCTTCGATGGTTTGCATTGTTTTGGGGAGGCGAGCAGGTAGAGGACACCCTCATCACTTTCGCTTCCTAAAAACCGATTTTTTACCAATTTTTTGTTAAATTTGCATTTACCTGATTCCTCTCTTGGAATGTTGTTTGCGGTGGTGTCTCCCTCTTGTTGGTCTCCGGGCTTTTCGTTGGCGTTCGGCTCTCCCATTGCTGTCTTCTTCGTGGTCGCTGCAAAATGAGCAAAAAAGATGATAGCTGGTCATTTGCTCTCTAGCTTTACTCTTGGCCTTTCGGGGGAATCTGCGGTTCGCTCTGTCTTTGGGATGATCCTGCATTGCTCCATTATGGAAATTTCCATCTCCTCCATTCGGCTCTTCTGCAGAGGTGGTGGTGTTTGAGATGTCGGACTCCTCTGCGACATTGTTAAGGGTTGGGTCTTTTGCAGGTTTCGGCTGATTTTTGTTGGTACAACGAAGTGGAGCCATAAAATACTCAATCCAGCTCTTAAGTTTTAGCGAAACAATTTTTATGGAGAATTTTGGTAAAAAAGAAAAATGAATGGGATTTTCTCTCGGGTGTACATAATCGATTTTTCCTTAAATACTTTTCATTTTCCAAGTTAATTTATTGAATGCAGAATGAGATTTTTTCAAATGTTCTGCATTTCGACCTATTTTTTGCCACATTACCCTTTAAACTGATCTGTGATTATTTACCCATCATTCATTTATTCTTTCATGCCCTTCACTAATCAAAAATCTTTAAAAGATCAAAATTCGAATTTAATTGGTTTAATTTGTCAACTTCTAAAGTGTTTTCCTTGGGAACTTAGAGGTTTTCTTGCACAACCACAGATCCTACAGCGTGTGCAGGACCATTTGAGTAAAAATTATCCAATTTTGCAGACAAATTATCGGACCAGGGACGGACAAATCTGCAGACCGATTAAATTTGGCCGATTAACCCTTAAGAGTGCAGAAGAGTTGTATGCCTACGGAGGTTATTTAGGTATTTTTAACATTTTTTTAAAGTCATTATTTCATTTCACTCACAACCCATAATAAAAACCAATTATTTTTTGCTCTTAGGTATCACTTTGGTTCAACATTTTTATTCTCGCCACCGCATTCGTCTACAGTATCCTAAGCTGCCTTGTGTGCAAGAGTGGTCCCGCGACGGATCCAAAACCAATTTTTATCCCTTAGAACTTCTGCAGTCTAACACCGTACCCTTTGGAGTGCGCGAAAAAGAGGTGAGTGTACAGTAATCACACATTTTGCGGTAAAGTGTCAGAAAAGATTTTTTCTTCCAGAAATTAGAAGAATGCAGACCAACAACCAGGAAATTTCCAACACCAACAACCATTCTGCGCAGGAGTTTAACAACATCACCATCAACAACACCCCTCAATTGCAACAAGAATCAATGCAGATCAATGTTGAAGGAAAATTGCCTAATGCGGATGATTCACCCATCATGGAAGAAGTTGATCTGCGATCTAATGCCAAAGGTTTACGAGTGCGATCGATGTATTTGGAAGGGGAGCGTTTTGTGCCATGGGATTTGCCAGGGAAATGCGACTCATGTGGGAGCCAAACCGCCGATATTCATCACACAATGCAGAATTGGGGAATTCTGATCGTGGCCACCCGTCTTCGTAAGCCTGTGTTCATTGTGTTTGATAGACCAATTTCTGAGCAAAAACCTTTCTCCACAATTCGTTTGCGGTAAAAATCAGAGGATTTTTAATTCGATTTAAGCATTGTTTTTCAGATCAACCCACCAAGTTATGTCTTTGCATGAAGCCGATGAAAATCAAGAGCCAAAATCCGTTGTGAAAAGTGAAGTGAATGCAGATGAGAAGATGGAAATGTCTGAAGATGTTGCAGAGAAAACCGAGAAAACATCTCCCATTGCGGATTCAATGGTTCAAAATGCCGACCAGGTTGTTGCGCAACCAACTCCACCACTAAATGAGAACCCAATCGATGCACCGTTTCTCCGAGTTCCCCATGATTACCCTTTTGTGCCTGCATTTAATGAAAAAATGGATGAAAATGATGTAAAAATGGAGGAAATTCCACTCCCATCTGCAGAGGAAAAACTACATGAAGCTCAAACTTCGCCAGAGAAGATTGCAGAAAAGAACTACAATGATTATGATGAGGATTCAATTGCACTTGCAAAGATGATTGCAGAGGCCATTGGAGCAGATGATCTTGGAGGAAATTATGCATCAGAGCAACTGGCGAGACCAATTGCTGCGGAGAAGGAAGTGAATGAGGAGATAGATGTGAAACAGGAGGAAAATGGAGTGAATATTGATGCAGAGATGAAGGATGAATGATCTTTTTTCTTTGCAATTCACCGCTAATGTCCAAATTATCAATTATTTTTGCATTAACTATTCATTTTTTGTCTCTTCCTCTTCAAAAATCGTTTTTATTTCAACATTAATCGATATTTTGTCACTTTTTCCATTATAAGAACAATAAAAACCGATGGATTACCCAACTTTGGATGCAGATCAACTCAAATTTCCAATTCCCTCTGGGGTTGTGGTTAGTGGTCCGTCGGGGAGTGGGAAGACCCAACTGGTTATGCGAATTTTGGATCATGCCGAAGAAATGTTTTCACCTCAACCGCAGGCCATTGTCTGGTCTTATGGGGAATTCAACCCCGAACACATCCCTGCAATTGAGCGCAAAGGATGGGTGTTAAATGAAGGTGTTCCCTCGGATGCATTTTTGCAAACCATTCCCAAACCCTTTGTCCTGGTCCTTGATGATTTAATGGGTGAAATTGATGCAAAAAGACTTGCAGAGCTGTTTACCAAAAAATCCCATCATCAGAATTTTTGCGTAATGTTCTTGGCCCAAAATTTGTTTGATCGCACAATGCGTGTTCCGCGCTCTAATGCTCAATATTTGTTGTTGCTGCGAGCACCTAATGACATGCTCTCAATTCGCAACATTGCCCATCAGCTTTTCCCTCGTCAAAGTCCCTTTTTCATAAATGCATACAAGGATGCATGTGCAAACCCATTTGGTTATTTATTGGTAAATATGCATGCAAAATCCCCAGAAATTTTGAGACTTAGAACAGGAATTTTACCCACAGATCAGGAACAAATTGTTTTTGCTCCTTCATCGCGATAATTTTCATTCTCATTTCATTCAGAATTAGTCATTTTTCTTCCAAATTTTCAAAAAATCATAATTTTCATTATTTTTTTGCTAAAAATGCCTAGGGGAAGACCGCGAAAGAGTGTCCAAGCTGTTGGTGAGCGCATTTTGCGCAATTATGGCTTCCTAAAGAGGTTGGCCACAACCCGCAGCGAGCGAAGAAGGATTCGGCAATTGGCGAGTGCATCACCAGATCAATTATTGGCCTTGGTGGAGGCCTCTGCAAACATCCTTGAGGGAATTTTCTGCTTAAATCGCCAACAATTGCAGCGCATTCTGCCTTATCGCGATGCTGTGAATCGATTGGCTCGGGTGCGGAATGAGAGAAGTGCGCGAAGGGTGGTCACACAATTTGGGGGTGGTGCACCTGCGGTTTTTGCGGCTTTATTGGCACCCATTCTAGCCGATGCCGCCCATCATTTGATTAAAAAGGTTGCTGGTGGAAGTGGAGAGGATTAATTTTTCACCAAATTCTTTTTTCATTTTGGAATAAAAGAGAAAAACCCCTAAAATTGCAATCATTTTTAAAAATCCAGATAAAAATGAGCCGAAAATTGATAATTTTGCCTTATAATTTATACAAATCCCTTTTGTCTGCACCATCAAAAACTGATGAAGACCTTCAGGGTAAAGCTCCTTTGGAGAGGCAAAGGTTGCATTATGGAGATCCAAAAAGGTCCGTCCTGGGGAGGATCTTAGTGCACGCAATGTAATACATCAACAAATGTTGCGGTCTTACCTAAAGGCTCGTAAGGAGTTTGCAGAAAAACCCTTAAAATCCAAATGGGTGAACTTCGCGCTTTGTTAGGGGAACGCGATGCTGCATTGAAAGCTATGTTGGAGGGTGAAGAGGGGGAAGTGAGTGAAGCAAAGGGTGTACCATTACCTGCATTTGCAAAAATGCGAAAAAGGCCGTTGAAATTGAGGGGAAGATTGCGTAAAAGGGTTGCATTCGAAGGTTTAATTCCTCCTTGGAGAAGGAAAATTAAAGAAGAAGAGGGAGAATCACAGAAAGAAGAGGAGGAAGATGAAAAAGAGGAAGAAGAGGAGGAGGAGGAGGAGGAGGAGGAGGAGGAATTTCATTCACCAATAGGTGTAGAACCTTCCTCCTCCCATTTTGCGTACTATGTTGCGGAATCCGCTTCACCTCCTGCAATTACAGAAAAACAGAAAAGAGCAAAAGCGCAACAAATTATGGCACAATTGGAATATTATGTCAAAACAGATCCATCCTTTTCTAATATTGTGCGAGGAGATCAAATTCTGCGTGACAGTGGACACCCATACCTCAAATCGAATGTTGCAAATTCTTTATACTCCATTCTATTCCATGTTTCTGGTGAATCTCTACCCCCTGGCACAGCTAGATTGCGGGGAATAATCCTGAAAGATCCATTATTTAAAGCTTTGAAGAAGCAAATGCGCAAATTGAAGTACAGACCAAAGAGATTGCAATTGGGTCATGGTAAAATGTTTGTGAAAAGGGTGAAAAGAGGATTGATGTTCAAAGATAGTAAAAGGGGAAAACATTTACCGGGTCATAAAAGACAATTTTGCAAGACCGTTGTATTCAAACCAGAATTATGGACGGCAAAAATCAGCACCCATTAGGAATTAATGATGATGCAGAGGCAAAGATTGATGCGCTGTACACCGATCCCGGCAATGCCGGAGGGTTTGCAGGAGAGGAGCCACTGTGGAGAGAGGTACAGAAGCAATTTCCGCAAATTTCTAGGAAACAAGTGCGGGATTATCTGCAAGGAAGCCGAACTTATACACTTTTTCGGCCAAAAAGAGAGAAATTCCAACGATTGCGGACCATTCCCACCGGTTATTTATCAGGTAATCTTGCAATTTTCATCATTTTTTCATTGATTTTTATTAAGATTTGCAAGTAGATCTTGCAGATTTCCAAAAACTGGCCCATAAAAATGCAGGTTACAAATATTTGTTGCTAGGGGTTGATGTGTTGTCTCGTCGCTTCTTTGGTGCACCTGCAAAATCAAAATCCCCAGGGCACATGAAGGAGGCATTTGAGGATATGTTTGTGCAAATGGACCGATTGCCAATACGCATTTACTCAGACCAAGGCCTTGAATTCGAGTCAACTGCAATGAAAAAATATTTTGAGGAGTTGGGAATTGAAAAATTGCGGACAGCCAGCAAAACCAGGGTGAAAGCTGGTGTTGCGGAACGAGGAATTCGTAAGTTTTGCTTTAATCTTTCAAAATTTGATGAATTTTTGGTTTAAATTCGAATTAGTTGGAATTTTTGCCAAACATGTTGAATTTTTTGTGTTTTTTGTGTATTTATTTCTTTTTTACTCGTTTTTCATCATTTTACACTTTTTTGATCAGATAAATCTTTTTAGGAACAATTAAAGGACGGATTTATCGATGGTTCAGCGAGGAAAATCGATTGGATTGGAGCAATTTGCTGCCGAAATTTTTGGCTGCGGTGAATGCCAGTGTGAATCGGACGACGGGTTATGCACCAAACCAGATCAATGATGAAAATGCACAACAAATTTGGCACAAAGTTTATGGACAAGAGAATAAATTTTTTATCAAATTATTGCCAAAATCCCGATTATTGTTAAAGGAAGGGGATCATGTGCGTATTAAAAACCCATTGGAAGTGTTCGATAAGGGTTATTTTCCCCGATTTTCTGACCATATTTATCAAATAAAATCGGTTCATAACACAAAACCCCCTTATTACACACTTACCGATGATTATGGTAAACTTGTGAGAAGAAAATTTTATGGTCCCGAATTGGTTAAAATTCGGAGGGATGAGAATACAACTTACAGAGTAGAAGAAGTATTACGAAGTAAAAAGAATCCGGATGGTACCAAGAGCTATTTGGTAACATGGTTTGGCTACCCAAGAGAGAGAACATGGGTTCATGAATCAGATTTTACCGACCAAATGAAAAAGAAATGATGGAATTTGAGTAAAAAATAACGATTTTTCTGATTTTTTTGTCATTTTTTCCATTATTTTGTAAATTGTTTTATTAAGTAACACTCAATTTTGTTTCGATTCTCATTATTTTTGTAAACATTCACACTTCACCGTGTTTTTATTTTTTTCTGATTTTTTCTATTCATAATTGTAAAGTAACCAGAATGATTAAATCTTTGCAGAGAGAAATATTTTTTCAAAAATAAATGCAGATTTTTTATGATGACGTCACGGCTTTGATGACGTCATCGGGGATATTTAAAGTCCGATTTTTGGCCATTATTTTCATTCTTTATTGGTTATTTAATGGAGCCGGAAGATGTCCCTTCCGAGTCTGATGCAGATGGTCCTCCTCCCAGAGCTGTGAAAACCCATACCCTTCAAGCTTCTGCGGCAAAATCAAGGAGTGATGATGCCAAATTTGCCCGTGAAAAAGTGATAATGCCTATCATGTCGGATGTTGATGATGTTCCACCAGAGCCGAAACCACGTCGTCTGCAGGGTCGAGAAGGAATTTTTGAGAATGCAAACATGGAGTTGGATCCTGCTAAGCTGAAAGGAAAACATTGGCGATGCAGTTCAATTGCTCAGACCGGTGCTGGACAATTTTCTGGTAAGTGAATTTTTGAGGAATTTCCTCGAATTTTGAGGATTTTTCCTCTTTTTTCTTAAAGGAATCCGCGTGCGAGCAAACATTGAAATGGTCAACATCTGGAAGAGTGCAGAGCCGGAAGCGGATCTGAGAGAAATGATGACCAAAATGTGGAATTTTGCAGAGGAGAGGGCCGGTATTTTCAAGTTGAAACCTGACTACTTTATTGTACGAGTGGAGAGCGCATTGTTGGAATGGCCGATTTCTCGAACCTACAGAGGGAGCAACCGCAAAGCCTTTCATTTTGATTTTATCAACCATTTTGGGCATGTGGACCAAAGTGCACAAGCAAAAGGAAGGGATTCGGTGCTTAATCAACCCTTTACAATGGACATTTCGGCAATTCAAAAGACAGGGAGGAGAAAAGGAAGCAACAAGAAGACAGCGAAAACCAAGGAAAATTGATGATTTCTGATGATTTTTTCACATAATTCTTTTTTTATTTTATTTTCATTTGCAATTATCTTTTTATTTTTGTAATTAAATTGAATCTTTATTCTTTTTGGATTTAGTTTTTCATTATTTCACATCCAATTTTCTTAATCTTTTTTGAGAAAATTGCAAAGAAGAAAGGGAGGGAGCAAAGATCAACAGAGGAGGAGAATGGATACAGTAATCCATTGCAGGGGAATGGATTGGTTGATGATGCAACAGAGGAAGGGTCGATTATGGAATGGAGGAGGAAATTGGGGGTGATAGGGAAATGGAATTTCGAAGATGGGGGTGAATTGAGTTAAATTGAAAAAAACCCCAAAATTTTCCAAGATTCTTTATCTAAAATCCCTCCCAGATTATAAATGTTTGCCAAACCCCCAAAGTGCGAAGAATTTTCTTCAATTTTTATCCAAACTAGAAAAAGAATGATTTTTTGATGAAGTAAATGGAAATTCTGTGATTATTCCGATCGTTTGATCTTTGGTTCTATTCTACGGCTTCTTCTTTCTTCATTTTTTGGCAATCTTTGCCTTCTTCTGTGATGGTTCCAACAGTTCTTCTTCTGGTTCTTCTTCTTCCTCTTCATTTTCCTTTTCCTCCTCGCTCTTCTTTGCCTTCTTCTTTGACTTCTTTGGTTTTGGCTTTTCTGCTTCTTCATCTTCTTGGCCTTCTTCCGCCTCCTCGATCTCCTTTTCGGTGAGCGGACGGAATTGCATCAAAACCCAATCCGCCAGATGCTCAAATTCCTTTCTTGAATTTTTCTGGAAAGTGAAAATTGTTAAATCTTAAAAATAATCATAAAACGTGCAAACTCACCTTTACTTTGATTTTGAAAAGACCAAGAAATCCCAGCTTGGCTTGGAATTCTGCGGCCGGTTGATCTTCTTTCATCTTTTGAATTTGGGCCATGTTCATGCCCAAGAATTCTTCTGCAAACGGTTGAAAACCAATAGCGTGGTGTTCAACTTCCTGTTGTTTTGGGTCCTTCAACACAATGTGGATCCAAAGCTTATTTTGTGGAGTTTTTGTGCTGCGATTACATTCAGAACAATGGCGTTCTTTGTTGAGCTTCTTGTTGCAGAACATATTGGATTTGGTACGATATGGACATGCCTAAATTGTTTCATTTATTAAACTGATTTTTTGAATGAAAAGTTGAAAGAAAAACTAACTTCATAGATCTCATAGTACAGGTCTACCACCTTTGCCAGGACCAAGAATTCGCATGGGTCTTCAATGTCCATCACTTCATGGAGTTGTTTGGCAGCCTTTATCGGGAGTTTTGTGTCCAGTTTATTGGTAGATTTCACTCGGGATTTCATTTGGAAGCGTTGCAGAAGAGCCATTTTGATGATTTATGTTGAATAATTATTTGGAATTGATTAAAAAATGAAGCTAAAAATTTAGAGAAATAAATATAAATGTGAATTGAATTAGAGAGAGAGAGGATTAGGGAGCAATTAGGCAGCGAGAGAAATTTTTAGAATGATTTCGAAATAATGAAGGGATGAAAGGAGGGTATGCGAAAGGCAGGGATTCAAATTTTTGGCGGGCAAAACGGCGTCATTTCTGCGTGTCTGACCCAAAATCAATCGATAATCCCTCTTTCTCTTTCTCTGCCTCAGCACAGGGGGTAGAGATAGCAGGCAGACTGTGTCCTTTCTGCATGTCTGACCCAAAATCAATCGATAATCCCTCTTTCTCTTTCTCTGCCTCAGCACAGGGGATAGAGGGAGCAGGCAGGTGGCGTGCTTTCTGCGTGTCTGACCCAAAATCAATCGATAATCCTTCTTTCTCTTTCTCTGCCCACTACAGGGGGTAGACACCATTTGAATTTTGGCGGGCAAAACGGCGTCACTTTTTCAAGGTCATTCGGCGGACCCCTCCCCCCGACCGATTTCGAAATCATTTGCCTCTTTTTTTTCTGCATGTCTGACCCAAATTTTTTCCAAATTTCAAGTTCATGTCCCCCCGATTCCCCATTGGACCAGCTTTACAAATTCCGACCAAAAACCACAACAACAACAAAAACAACATGAATCAGAACCATCAGCAGATGAACCAAGAAAAGGAGGGGGAGTTGAAGCAGGATCTGAATCAGCAGCAGATGATCCATTGCCGAAGGTGCCTGAAGAAGTTCACCCCAAACTTAATCGTAAGTTCCCCTTTTTTTGCTTAAAATTCATTTAAATCGATTTTTTATTCTATTTTTCCCCATTTTCAGCATGGACCAGACCCCGTGTTGTTGTGCCCAGAGTGCTGCGAAAAGCTGGAAATTCTGCGCTGGATGATCAAACAACCACCCCCGCCCCCTCCTCCACCGCCAGAGGCACCAGCAAACCCGTTATTACCCCCTCCGGCAACAACAACAAATCCTCCGACTCCTCATCTAATCAGAAACAACGACGAAACATGCCCAATTCCTCTATCAACTCCATCAACATTGACTCTCCAAAACATTCCCCAACAGGAAATGGAGACAACATCAATGACCAACAATCTAATTTGGCTCTTGTTAGTGCATCAACAACAAATAGCTCTAAAATTGGATTTGATGAACAACCACAACAACAGCCAAAATCCATCAACAAGCGCAAACAACAGCCACCAAAGAAACAACAACCAAAGGGGGAGATGGCGATTTGCAAGACCCACCTTCCGCCATTTCTCCCAAAGGCAACAATTGTGGCCAACAGAAAGAGGAGAAGGCTGGCGGAACAACAACAATCAAACTACCCGATGGCAGAGGTCTGCGATGAGTTGAGGAAGAAGGGCAGCGAGTCGGCGAATTTGGAGAAAGCAAGGAGCGATTTGAAAGGTAAAATCAGTTTTAATCCCATTTTTTTAATTTAATTTTCTTTAAATTTTAGGAAATTTGGCAAAGCTTCGGATGGGCCATCACCTATCAGATCCAACAATTCCAACCATGATCCAATTGTACAACGGTTCATGGGCTGTACACATCCCCGAGGTAATTCAATTTTTTAAATTTTTAACCCATTTTCCAAATATTTTTCTAAATTTTCAGGGTTTTCGGATCGCAGCATTGAATGTCCATCCAGATGTTGATGGCCCATGGGTTCGACCTGTTCCCTCAATGCGTGCAATTGGAGACAAATCATGGACCTTCTTCATTCCTGAGGTGAATAATTTTCAGAGCAATTTAATTAGCAATTCTTTTTTCAGGGATTTCATATTTCTGGAATCAATGTTCAATCAATGGATTAATCATTTTGTCGGTAAATTTTTCAATTTCTCTTTGAACTTTTCTGAATTGATCACTCTCATTTTTCGGATTTGTAATTTTCATCCAATTCATTTTTATTCACCTTCTAATTTTCTCATCATCATGTTTTATTTTAGCAACCTTTTTCAACAATTTATTTTCCAATAAATATTTATTAACCAGTTTTTTCGGAAATTCCCCCTTCCCCTTTCTTCATTTTCCATCCTTTCCATTTTCTCAACCCATCGAATTCCCCCTCAGGCTTTCCCCGATAAGATCATCATCAATCGATGATCAATCCTTCCCCCTTCCCCGAATTCCAAATTTTTTTTGGATTTTTTCACGACCTGGTGTGACACACACCCTCGTGTGAAACACACCCTCGTGTGAAACACACACTCTCGTGTGAAAACACACACACACACCCATGAAAAAACACAAAAATTTATTAAATTTTTAATAAAAATGCGAAAAAAATGAATTTTTTAATTAAATTTTGAATTAAATTTGCAATTTTTATTTATTTTTTATTTAATTTTCGATTTAAAAAGATAATTTTTATTTATTTTTTGATTTAAAATGTAATTTAAATGATTTTTTTATTTAAATTTTGAATTAAATTTGCAATTTTTATTTAATTAATTAGTTAAATAATTAATTTAATTGGCCATTGGCCAAGGGCCTCAGGATCTGCGGTCTTGGCCATTCGATCCTTGGGGATTTTTGCAGTCTTGGCCACATTGGATCCTTGGGGTTTTCAGGATGCGCAGTCTTGGCTTTTGGGGCTAGGGGATCCTGCAGTCTTGGCCACATTGGGTCCTTGGGGGTCTCAGGATTTTGCAGTCTTGGCCATTGGGGGATCCTCCCTGGGGCAATTTGCAAAGGGCCCGGGGCTCTGGCCATCCGGGATTCCGCAGTCTCTCCCCTCCCCCGAGGGAATTCTGTTGGGTTTCATCACCCGAAACCCTTTTGGGTGATGAAGTCCAGCAGAGTGCGAAACCATCACCCATCCTCCAAATGGGTGATGAAACCCAGCGGAATGCGAAAAATTTCCATTTTTTTCTTCCCCAGCAATAGCGAAACTTTTTCCGTTACCCATTCCCTAAATGGGTGATGAAACTCAGCGGAGTCCGAAACCATCACCCAAAAAACAAAAGGGTGATGAAACCCAGCAAGTGCGAAAAATTTTCCATTTTGGCTGCATTCCATCACCCATTTGCCTTTTGGGTGATGAAACCCAGCGGAAATCCATAGGTGAGGAAGCCCAGCAATAGCGAACATTTTCCATTTTT
>LDKF01000332.1:24026-49971 GCA_001026735.1 Rotylenchulus reniformis | reverse complement strand
ATGAACTTCATGAAGTAGGTTGTGCATTCTGCCGGCTTTTTGCTAACTCATGTACCCGTACTTTTCACGTGTCTTTAGTATGTGACGTGATCACGTTATACGGCTAACACTCGTGTATGAAACGTGACACTGATAAGTGGTTTTCAAAATACTCAAAATGATTCTAATGAGATTAGGGGTTCTCGCTATAAACTCAACTTTCTTGTCAAAAGAAAGAGTAAAAAATTAGCTAAAATGAGCCTAAGCCCATTCGAATTAATATTTTGACCAAATTCACATTATATCATAATTTTTTTTTACAATGGCTCAGTTTGAACGGATTTAGGCTCGTTTTGTGGCTAATTTTTTGCTCTATTTTTGACACCAAATTCATTTCTCTAAATTGGATTGAATCAAGTTGTAGTGATTGGGACCCACATATTGGCATAGCATAAAAAAACTCCAAGAATAGCTAGTTAGGATAACACAAATTACCGTATTCTCTCTAAAATAAGCCCCTGGGCTTATTTTTTTCAAACCTCCTCAAGGAGGGGGATTATTTTAGAGAGGGGAGGTTTTTTAGAGAGGGGTCTTATTTTTTTGAACCCCACTGTATTAGTCATTTAATTTTGGGTTTGAGTAATAAAATTTTCAATAATTATATTTTTTGAAAATTAGTGGTATACTTTGGAGGAAGTTGAAAAATTCAATGGGTAAAAACGACTGACTGAGTCCCGGGACTCAAAAAATCGCCATTATAGTAGTGCCCAAGTAGATCATCGGTAGGACTTGAATCCATATTTTCTTTTCTGAGAGACTTTCACCATTTATAGTGTGTCCAATAAATAGAAGTTCACACCATTTGTGAATAGATTATACTTTATTGGACTTGCCTTAAGGTTCTCTACTAATTATGGCGTTTATTTCTCTACTCACTAAGGACTAGATACTTACGCTTCGAAATTTTCATGGTTAGTTTTTTAAGGAAAAAGGAGCCTATTTTAGAGAGTAAGCTTATTTTAGAGAGTGGGAGTAAACCAAAACTACCTATTTTTGATTTATAATTTTAGAAGTTGTTTCAATCAAAATTTCTTTATATGTAATACGATTCTCTAATGAAATTCCAGTTTTTTAGAGAAAACATAGCGAAATTTGTTAGCCTTTTTTTGTTGCTACATATGAAACGGAAAAAATATGTTTTAAAAATTGAGGTTTAGATCCAAATATAAAAATATTTGTTTTTATTTTTCATATAACAAAAAATTTATTTTTTAAGGGGGATTTTTTTTAAATACATAAAGTATCTAGAGGAGTGAAATTCGATGTGACGGTGAAATTTTGGTTGACCATGCATACATATTTATAGGCATCCTGTTTACCAAATTCGAGCCAGACACATTGTACTTTGGGGGTGGGAAGATGATGATCGTTTCAGTTCAGTCGAACCCAAACAGAATCATTTGAATACATTTCCATCACAATTTTTCGGCCCCAAATCTCGTGACTCCGGTGGGATATGATAGAAAAAAAAGTTGAATAATAGGGGCTTAATAAAAAAAGAACCCAATCATGGGCAAGGGATTTTGCATATGTCTGACGAGTACCTCATGAGATAATAATTTCGCACTTTTATGTATGTTCGAACTTTTGTCAGTGAGCCAACATTTTTTAATTTGTCACAATTTTTTCAATTTTTTATTGAATATTTCTTGGAAATTTTTTAAATTTCCCTTAAAACACGATTTTAAGAGAATTTTTAAAAATTTCTTTGGCATAGCAAAAAGATTTGAGTTTGGCATTTTTGGGGCAACTCACAAGTCATTTTTTGCACTTTTCCACCAACTAAATAGCACCGAAATATCTAGAATTTGATTGGGAATTTAGTTTAAATTAATTTCTTAGAATTTTGGAACATTTGTTGGCCTGGAGTGCGAGTTAGGTTTTCTTTTTATTTTGATCGAATGCTCATTAAAAAAGTACTTTATTATTAAGACTATTAATGATGTTTGTCGAGCCAATAAATGGGTGACAAAACATAATCCCACCAATAATTGGAGATCACAAAACTTAAACCATTATTTGCCTGTCACTATTTTTAATCCAGTGTATTATCTTCTCAATAGAGAAATTTGTACATAAATTTAAGTGAGGATTTGTACATATTAAATTCAATTTTTAAATGGAATAGATTAGAACTATTAATTGATAAATTTGTTTGGAAAAATTAAACTTGCTAGGGCATTAAAAAATCGCCAAAAAGGGTTAAAAACGCCACCTATTAGAGACCGGACAACGAGTCTGATTGAGATCTCGAAAAATCTCAAATTCGTGAAAATCCCATAAAAAGTTCAACCGAAAATAGCGGAAATATTGGGGTGGGGAATAAGTTCTGTCATAGTAATAGAAGGGAATTTTTAAAATTTTATTTTTTCAATTAACAACCCTATTTGAATTTGGTGTTAAATGAAAGCTTGAGGTGTCCTGATTCTAATAAAATTTTCAACAAAATTTTAACTTTAATTTTTCATGGCGAAAAATTGTCTGTAAGTAAGTTGACTCAGTATGCAGAAATTTTAAATGGTTATAAATTTTATTGAAAAAGGCCGAGAAAAAAGAAAATCGATGATAGGTATAGTCAACAAAATATGGAGAATCAGAATCTAACTTTAAAAGCTTGAACCAAAATCATTTTAAAGGTGTTTCGAAGTGTTGAATACAATGATAAAATATCAGTTTTTGACCTGAAAATCGTATTTTTTACAATAAAAGAAAGAAATATAATACTAATTTTTACACAGCTGACCGAGCTCTATAGAATAGTAAATAAAGTAATCGATAAAACTCATTTTGGGCGAAATTCATTTTTTGACCATCTAAAAAGGTGATTTTTTTGGAAAAAGTAAAATTTCAAAAATATTTCACATTTTTAATGAATTCTGTATAAACAAATTGATAAAGCTCGGTGAGCTGAGTGATTTAAATTATTTAAATATTCATTTTTCTCGAGAATAAGTCGACTTTCTATAGACAACTTTAGACTATTTGAGATATGGCTTCGGAGGTTATTAGACAATTTTTCGCCATGAAAAATTAAAGTTAAAATTTTGTTGAAAATTTTATTAGAATCAGGACACCTCAAGCTTTCATTTAACACCAAATTCAAATAGGGTTGTTAATTGAAAAAATAAAATTTTAAAAATTTCCTTCTACTATGACAGAACTTATTCCCCACCCCAATATATATATTAGAATTATTATGGCCAAAGGATTTTTGGCCAAATGCATAATATTTTTGCCATTCAATATGTTGCTGATGAGACTTCTTTGCACAGTCTTCTAATTCGAGCAGCATATTAGGCTAATTTTGTTGCCAATATTTTGCTCTACTTTTTGACATCAAACAATCTTAATATTGCATTTTAAAACAGAGTTATTGTGAATTCGCCGCAAATGTCGGATTAGCCATTACAACATTAAGAACTATGTAATTTTATTAAGAAATATAATCCAACAAGCCAACTTAAAGAAAATATGAGAGAAAAATGACCAAGAAAGATCATAATTTATTGAAAAAAGAGGTTCACAATTTTCAAACTTCTCTCGGCGATCCTTATCGTCGGCCCGTTTCTATGCTAAAAATTCGATAGCGAAATCGAAAACAAAAGCTGAGGAAACCCGGAAATTTTTGTCGATTCGAAAACCAAGTGTTTTGAACAGCTCTAGAGTTGAAGCAGGAAAATGGAAGGTTTAATTGGCGCTCCGAATGTTCCCGTTTGACTGTGCTCAGCAGCAGGTGTGGACGTAAAATCCGTAAACCGTAATATGAAAATTTTTCCGTAACTCGAAAATGGTAATCGTAACCTAAAAAACCCGTAATTTCTAAATTCCGTAATTGCGTCTACCGCTGGTGCGCAGAGATGATGAGCTCGGCGGTGTGGAGGAGGTATCACGACAATTCAGCACCAATCAAAATTGGTGACAATTCAATACCAAATAATTTTTAAAAATGACAATTCATTACCGATTTTGATCGCAAAAAAAAGAAATCAAAATAGTTATACCCCAAATGTTAAAAAAAAATTTAGCAGTATTTTCTCCAATGAAAATTGAATAACAACCCAACTTTTTTGATTATTAATGAGCTCTTTTGATGAGCAGGCCTTCGTTTTGTGAGTAAAATTTCTTATAATAGTGCATTATTCCTTTTTAAAATATGCTTGTCCTGAATGCTCATCATAGGAAAATTGAGCTGTGGAAAAGCACAGTTTTATTTTTGAATTGGAAAGAAATTTCTTAACAACAATTACATAATGGGTCCTAACATGTCCAAAGCGATCAACAACATCAATATTGATCTCCAGCATTTTACGCGCCCATTTGACTTCGCGCACCAAGCTAGCCCGCAAGGCCCGCAAGGAACGCAAGCAATGGGCATATCACTGGGCCCACAAGTGGAATGGTCGGGGTAACTGAGCAGAACCCCTCGGCACAGCCGGAGCCGAGCAGCAAGGTGTTGTCACAGCAGACCGCGAGCTGGCCAGCAGCCGTGTTTGTCGTGCAGGCAGATGCAGCGGTAGGGTCATTGCCATTTCCAGCCAGATAGACCCTGCAGGACGTGGCAGTGCCGGTGCCATTGCAGAGCTGTGGAATGTGTGTAAGGTCAAGAAAAAAAATGGCTCAACAAAAAATTGACTGAAAGGTATAGTATATGAGTTAAAAATTGATGTAACGGTAGTAAAAAATTCATATCAGAGGGACAGAGGATGGATGTGCAGGAAAAAGTATAAAAAAAGTAACTGTGCAAAATTTTATGCATATTTTTTTCCCTTTCATTCACAGACACAATATACTAGGCAATTTTTAAAAATAGGTATACCATTTTTCAATTTTTGGTCAAATTTAAGTTGGTATGTCAAAGGTTTAGTCGGCTCGAAAAGGGTCTGTATTATAATGAAAATTAAAATAAAATTCAACTGGCTGAGATTTTTATTTTGAAATATGGTCTGTAAGCAGGTCTACTTCATGTATGGAATTGATAAAAAATAATTAGAAAATGAGTCAAATATATGGCCAAAAATTTAAGCCATAGAGGTTATTCGGGTCGTTTGAAAAGGGTCGTTAAGATCAATTAAGCTTAACTTTTTTAAGGCTGGTTAGGCCAAATACTATGCATAAAAAAACTAAATATGTATTCAAAATGGTCCTTCCAATCTTTCGAATTTCCTTCGGAAATTTTGATTTTCCTTCCCAAAATTCTGTTGGCTTTTCTCTGGATTTTCAATTTTTCTGTTCTTTAGGCATGTCTCGATGTAAATTTTCTGCTCTAAGCATTTTTTGATTGTAAAAAATTGAGAAATTACCAGCGTTTTTAAATTCCAGGATTTTTCAATCTGTTCTGTTCCTGTTCTGTTCTTGAAAGTCGGAACAGAAAATCTGTTCTGTTCCTGTTCCAAAATTTTTCTGTCTGTTCTGTTCCTGTTCTGTTCTCAAAATTTGGAACAGAACAGGAACAGATTAAGCAGAACAGTCAAAATCTGTTCCTAATCTGTTCCAATGGAATTTTTACTTCTAATTTTGCTGAAATATTTCGAAATTATCTGTCCTTTGCCTAAATTATTAAGATCAATTTTAAAAATAGAAATTTTAAATTTTTATTTTTAGAAAAATTTCAATTATTAAAAATTATAAAATGAAGTTTTTTAATTAGGAAAATTTTAAAGAAATTTTTAAAAATTTAAGAAGTCGGTGAAAATTTAGATTAAAATTTTAGATTAAAATTCCTTTAAGAAAATTGGTCAATTTTTCAGATATATAAAAAAGTACTGATTAAAAGTCCAGACCCATATCCGGATTTTAGAAGCATCCTCGACAGNCGGAGAAAATTTTGGGAATTTTTGGCCACTTTCATAAGAAAATTGACCTTTTTTGAGGAAAATTTTTAGAAGGAAACTTTATATACTGTATGTATATGGTGAGGGTGGCGGCGGTCCCGATAGGGGCCGCCGGAGAAAATTTTGAGAATTTGGCACAGTTTGTTGAGAAAATTGGTCAATTTTTTCTAATTTTCCTCCCTTTCCTCCCGATTTTCCACCCTCCCTAAGAATTCCCCGTACGGGCCCGGATCCGGGTCCGATCTCCAACTGAAACATATATAAATGTTAAGAGTTTTTGAAAATTTAGATTTGGAAAAATTATTTAAAAATTTTCGAATTCTATGAAAAAGTTTGAAAAAATTTCTGGTCAGTGAAAATTTTTAAAAATTGAGGTGTTGCAAGGAAAATTTTGAAATTTTGTCCGGGTTTCATAAGAAATTTTCAGAAAAATCGGTGGTTGGAACAGTTTAGGAACAGATTAGTCTGTTCTGCTTAATCTGTTCTGTTCCTGTTCTGTTCCTGTTCCTGTTCCACAGATTTGCAATCTGTTCTGTTCCTGTTCTGTTCTCAGAGCGTGGAACAGAACAGAACAGGAACAGGAACAGAACAGGAACAGAACAGGAACAGAACAGATTAAGTCGGAACAGAAAAACGCTGGAAATTACTAAGATATTAGGAAAGATTAATTGATACTAAGTTTACCTTTTTAGTTACCCAAAAATAATAAAGTAAAAGTCTATAAATGATTACCTGTCCAGAGCTGCATTGTATTAACGGAATACTCGGGTTACCCGTGAGGCATGCTGAAAAAATAAAATAAAAATAAAATTTACTGAATAATTTGCTGTATTTAATTTTTTATTGGTGGACATATTGAGCAAAATATTCATGGAATTTTAGATATTTTTGTTCGAGAAAACCATCAAATACTTTATTCATTCAAATTCCAACCTGAAAAGAGAGGGGAGGGGGGTAGGTTTAAAAACCCTCTTAAAGAGAGGGGGGGGGTTGGTTAATAAATTTAGCCCCCTCCCCTAGCGAGAAGTGGGTTGAAAAATTTAAAGCAATTAAAGTCTTCCACTCAGCCATTCAATTACTAAGTTTGGCAAATATTTGGCTCTCAAATTCAAAATCGGCTGGAATTCAAGAATGGGCTGAAATTTATTGCCAAAAAATTCATAAAGAATTTTGTTTTTTGATTTTTTTATCCATCCGTCCCCCATAGTAGGGGGCTGAAAAATTAATATCCTTCTTCTTCTGCTGATTGAAATCCCTCCATTTTAATCTCCTTAGAGAGGGGTGGGTAGAAAGGGGTTGAAAAATTTAACCCATTAGGAAAGTGCGGTATTCTGCATCTCAATGGAAAATGAATTAAATTTGATACGCTCCTCAAAAAAAATAGACACCTACCACTAGTGTTGTACTGTTTCGAACAGTTGCAAGTGTTGCGTTTGTAGCGCATCAGCAGGTTGCCGCTGGATGTTATAACATAACCACCGCCGCAATTGCAACAACAACGACAAGAACCACCACCACCACCCCGTGGCCCGTGTTCATCATTGCGATTGATGAAAACCAAAAAATTTTTTGTAGACAAAAAAAATGGATGGAGATGAAAGGGGGAGGTTACCTGTGAAAAAATTGGAAATTTTATTATTTTTAATGAAAAACAAGGGTGTTTTAAATTTTGGATGACTTAGAAAAATGCATTTAGGATGAAAAATGGTGGTGCATAGAGGTGGGATTTTTATGGACTAAAAACTTGAGCATCATCCAAATTTATTTTTATATCTTTTTGAAAAATTAGAAATTTTATGAAACTATCATAAAAATACTCCTCATGGCAACAATCATTACCAATTTTCAGTATTTTTCATCATTCGGAAATTCTTAGAAACCTCGGCAAAATTATAGGTATATATTTTTGATGTAATCAGGTGAAAAATTTTCAAGATTTTTTAGAAGATTTTTGAATCCTGATTTTTGAGATTGGTAGCGACATTCAGCTTGACAAAGTGTATTTATAGACATGATGTTCGTCAAATTGTACTTTGAATTTTTGATTCGAACTAGTTGATAGGTCTAATCAAATCCAAACAAAAATATTTGCATAATTTTCCTCGATTATCGACCCCAAACCCCGTGATTTTCGGTATTATGATGGTCCTAAAATTTTGAATATTTGGCGATTAATATGAAAATTTTCGCGGTGGATCGGAATTTGCATATTGTCCTAGTGTATCAAGTAGGGTGGCGACGGGGTCCCCGCTCCCCGCGGGGTCCCCGCGGGGACCCCGCGGGGACCCCGCGGGGACCCCGTCCCCGTCCCCGTCCCCGCGAGGGTCGCCAGTCCCCGTCCCCGCGGCCTTGTCCCCGCGGGGACACGGGGACAAAATGCACCCCTAAGAATGGGGAAATCGGCCAAAATTGATCAATAATTTTGGGAGAAATGGGAAAAAATGACGGAAAAATAAAATTTTCTAAACCAATTTTTCTTAAGAAATGTTCGAAAATATTGAAAATTTTTCTCCGGCGGCCCCTATCGGGGCCGCCGACACAACTATAGCATAATTGGGAACTCGAAATCGACAACCCAAAGTGGGGACAAACCGGCTTGCGCTAAACTGACCCCTACCCTCCCATCGGAAATAATTTTTTTTCATTTTTACAAAAAATAGTCCTTAGATTTTCGGAAAAGATCCAAAATTATTATAAGCCACCGATTGTTGAAATTTTTCGAAAAATTTAAAATTTTTTGATTTTTGAAAATTTTTTTCGAAAATTTAAAAAAAAATTTCTAGACCCAAGATTTCTCGGAAAATTTTCACAGTGCCCAGATGTTATCGAAAAATTTGAAAATGGCTTAATAATAAAAAACAATAATTTTAATTAATTTCAAATGAATTTTTAATGACGGAAAAAAATTTTTCGAAATTTTTTTTCAATAATTAAAAAACTTAGAAAAATTACTTGTCCCCGCGGGGACCCCGCGGGGACCCCGCAAAAATCTGTCCCCGTCCCCGTCCCCGTCCCCGCGAGGGTCGCCAGTCCCCGTCCCCGCGGTGACCCGTCCCCGCGGGGAATTCCGCCACCCTAGTATCAAGGGATAGAATCTTCGAACTTTTGTTTTCAATTACATATTATCTGAGTGATCCATCTCCATCTTATTCTACTTTGGTACCACCATAAAATTGTTTAATAAAATATTTTATTTAATTCGAAAAAAGAAAAATAATATAGCAAAATATTTTTATAAGGAATCTTGTTTTATTTTAAATTTAAGTAAACTTTTATCGAAATCTTTTATTCTAATTCGACATTCGATTTCTAAAATAGTACTCGAGACTTTTAACAGATTTCAAGATATGTATAATTAACCAATTTACTCCTCCAATTAATTTGTTTATGTATTTACGTTTATTTATTTTTTAAGTGCTCTCCAAAAAATAAAATTTTATACGACATTTTCATCAGCAAATAATTGTATTTTAAATCAAATTTAAAAATTTTAGACAGATTTTCTCATCTATTTTTAAAAGATAATCCATTTGAAATCCATTTTTTCAATTTAATTTCAATGGATCATCATCCATTTTTAATATTTTATCACCGAAAAAATTGAATTTTCCGAAGAATTTAATAAAAACACTTTTTTTGAAAAATACACTTTTTAAGTAACGGGCCTTGGATTTTTCAAAAAATTTTACAACCCCTTGAAAAATACAGAACTCGATTTTTCAAAAAATCATAGTTTTTCAAAAATTTTCGATTTTCAAAACAATTTCATAGGTAGTGGTGTTTTTCAGCAATAATTTTCCCCTAGTTTCGAATAATTTTCGAAATTTTAATTGTCCAAATTCAATTTTTAAAAAGTACCCATCGAAATTTTTTCCATTTTTCCCTTCATCAATTTAGATTGACATTTTAAACTTCACTTATAATGCAACAGTTGTTTTCCGCTGATCACAGCACAGCAGATCTGCATTCCTACAGCGATCAGTTCGGTGATCGATAAAAGTTGATCTTTACATAGGATGGAATTTTAGCTTCAAAGAAATTTTTTAGCTTCTTGCTGAGAACAATTTTTATTATTTTTTTAATGATAGATATTTTTTCCACAATTTTTCCTTTTATTTTTGTGTCTTGGAGACAACTCTCATTCCTGAAAAAACTTTTGATTTTTCTGTAATGGAGATCAAAAATTGGATTATTTCAATTTTTACATTTTTCCCAATTTTCAGCCGAAAAAATGTTCGGATGGTCCCAGGGCCCGGAGCTGGTTGAGTGCGCAATTTGTGGCGAAAAGGTGGACATCTTCGACAAAATCACCGTGGATCGGGAGATCAGTAAACAATTTTTATCCCAACTTATAAATTTTTCTTAGCTTACAAGTTACAGTATTTCCTCTAATATAAGACCCCTGTCTTATATTAGAGGAAATACGGTAATTAGATTTTTAGCATTCTTTATTTTCAATAAATGCAACAACGAGCATACAATGCTCAACGAACAATGCTCATATAAAAATTTTAACTTCTGATCTTCCCACAATATTTTTAACCCATTTATAAAGTTTTTTAAATTTCTCCTCAGTATGGATGGAATTTGATGACTTCCAACAAATTTTTTAATGAATTTTAAACCTTTTGTAATAATGATTTCAAATTTGTTTTCAAAATATGTTAAGCGATGAATACCTTACTTTAACACTGACCGTGATGCTTTGACTTGATTTTATCCATATTTTTGAATTTTATTTTATCCGAAAATGTTCCTTGTTGGTTCATTAAAAATTCAATTTTGGAACATAAATAAAATTGACGTTATTGGCCCCCTAATCTCTTGAAAATTTAATCTTTGAACCCTTAATTTTGATATATTAATTTTTGATTTATTCCCTTAATATTTTGGCTTTGATTCCTTGAAGCCACTGGTCTCTCAATAATTGATCTTTGATCCCTTGTTGTTTGATATTTCCCACCAATTGTTGGCTTTTCTTCCCTTAATACGTTGCCTTTGATTCCTTGCTAGCTGACCATTGATCTTTCAATGTTTGATCTTTGGTCCCTTGATATTTGATCTTTGATCCCTTGTCAGTCCACAAGCGCTGTTTCACCTGTTGCTATTGCGGCAAAGGCCTGCAGCAGGGCGCATGCGCGATGGCACTCGCCTTCTACAACCGGATCGGGCCGCGTTTCTATTGTTCAGGAACCGCCGGAAGCTGCGCAATGCTGTCCAACGACCAGAAGGAGGCAAAGCTGAAGGAGAAGAGGTTGGCATCGAGGAAGGCCAAGGGCAAGGCACACTTCAAGTGATCGGAGTGATCAGAAAGCGCATTTGAATTGATCAGATGGAAAGTGATCGAATGGCTCATACAAGTCGAAGAGTTCAAAAAGTTCAAAAATATTATTTTTTGCTCTTGTATCATCATCTGGGCCATAATTTTTATTCATAAAAACGTACCAAATATGCACAAAATGTAAAATTTTTTAGGCATATTTTATTTTAAATGAATTATATATTTTTTTGAATTAAATCGGAAATTAAATTAGTTTCTTAAAGTTCATATCGCAATAAAAGTTCAAAGAAATATAAAAATACAGTACCTAAAAAACTAATTTTACGCAAAAAATTCCTTAATTTAACAAATATAAAATAAATTATGCTATAATCAGCGTAAAATTCCATTGAATTAGAAATTTATTTTTGGCTCTAGGATTTACGAATAGGAAGTTTTCCTTTATGATTTATGAACTTTCTCTTTGCATCTTTTCTCTGTGTACTCCTTTTCCGTTATTTTTCTCTGTCACTTCAGTGAAAGATTCGCTTCGAAAGATCGAGGATTCAAAGCAATCGATCGGCGTCCAATTTTTATCGTAAAATTCTTTTTTTTTTTTGTTGTTCTTTAACCTATTAAATATATATTTAGATAAAAAAAATTTATGATATAGTGGGATCTAATTTTTCTCAATTCCCGACTACTATGGTGACAATTTTATTTATCGAAAATTATTAGAGAAATTGCCATAATTATTTAAAATTTATTTATTATCAGTTTATTAATTCCATTTGAAAACTTAACAAAAATAAAAAAAAATCATAAATTTTCATTTTTCCTTAATCAACTTCTCTTCAATCTTCAACCGAGGAATGTGACAGTTGTTCGAAGCTGCTGATCAGGGAAAAATGAGGTGATCATTGATCGATAAAAGCCATTTCAAATACTATTTGACCCTTAAATCCGAAAAAAATTTTCTATCCTTTTCTCAGAATTTTCACAACCAAATGTTTTTGGACCGGTTTATTTTGCATTACATGGCCAAACAGAGAGAATCTTCAACAAAACCACCGAATCCCAGGAAGCCAGTAAGCATTTTAATAAATTGATAGGTTAGTAGAATAAAAAAATTGGATGATATGTTTTGGAATTAATCTGCCTTTCATCTAGAGTTGATTTAATCCCCGCGGGGAGGGGGACGGGGACAGATTTTCGCGGGGTCCCCGCGGGGACCCCACGGGGAACGGGGACCCCGTGTCAACCCTACTTTCATCCAATAGTTCTCGAATTTCGTCATTTGATCTTTGATCCCTATTATTCTAATCATTGGTCTTTGATGCCTATTATTCTGATCACTTATCCTTGATTCTTATGATTCTGATCACTGATATTTGACACCTATTATTCTGATCACTGATTATTGATTCTTATTATTCTTATCACTTATCATTGATTCTTATGATCTTTGATCCATACGATATTTGAACACTGATCTTTGATCCGTGCAGTCCCGTAGCAATTTTTCGCCTGCCGCCACTGCAGTGAGGGCTTGCAGCAAAGTGCCTGGCCAATGGCACTGGTGTTCCTCAACTTGCGGATCAAACCACATTTCGACTGTTCCGGAAAGAAGAGGATGGCATCGCAGAAGATGCTCCTGGGAAAGGACATGCTCAAGTGATCGGAGTGATCAATCAAGTGACTGTCATTCGAAGTGATCAGAGGGGATGTTCAATGATCGGAATGGCATAAAAGGGTCAGATTGGCATTTAATGGGTGATCTGAATGGCTTTTTAATTGATCAAAATGGCAAAAAGAAAGATTTAATAAGACTAAACAGCTTCAGCAATTTTTTTAAAAATAATCTTAGAGCCCCATTTTTTGTTCTTTTTTTTTAAAATTCTCATGCTTTTAGTTCGGAAGTTCCATCCAAAAATGATTTTTTGAATGTTTGGGCTTAAAAATTAACAAATAATTTTTAAAAGTTATTTGTCTTAATGAATTTCACTTAAAATATTTTAAAAAGCTTATATTTAAAAAGGATTTTTATTTATAAAATAAAATTTTTAACCCCAAAAAATCTCAAATGTGCTTTATCCAAATTGTTTTTCTAATTTGATTGGAAATTTTGGCCCAAAAATTTGAAGAAATTTAAATCCTTTAAAATCATTTCAAGACTGTTGTTTCTTGCATGAAAATAAAATGTCTAGGAAAAATCCGGAACCTAATTAGAATTAACTTTTTCCGGAATAAATATGTCCGATTTTTAAAAATTAGCCAACAAAACAATTAAAAATGGTGAAAAAATTCATTTTCTTATGCAATAATTTATTCTCTACCAATTTATATTTCATTTTATTGATTTTGTAGGATAATTAATATTTTTCATTTTTTACGCAGAAAGTATAAGAATTTTTTTCTCGAAACAGGATATACATAGCCAAATCATATCATTTATATAAAACGCGTTTTTAATTAAAAAAGATTTAATTTTTTGCATTCATTTCTATCATTCGATTCTGTATTTAATCGTGGGACTAATCATATAATAAATGCCATTTTCCAAAAGGCATTTTGGTACTTGTTAGATTTATCCCCTCCCCTGAAAAAATGGTTATTTTTTCCTGCAATTTTTTGCAATTTTTGAAATTGTACTGGGGTTTTTCACATGTGCTAAGGTAAGAGAATTTGATGCCAGATTTGTCATATGATCTGATCAAATCTATGATTTTCTGTTTTTATTTTTTGATGTAGAAGATAATGGTCCAGAAAGCTAAAAAATAAACTTTAATTACAAAGCAACAATGAAATTGTTTAGATGTTTTGATCTTGTTTAGATGAACTAAATATTTTGGATATTCCGCCAAAGAAATTTAAAAAGAAGAAGATATTTTCTGCCAAATTGTTCGCTATTTTTTAAAAGGTTATTTTTAGAGAAAATATTCTACAGATATATTTATGCATTCCAAAATTATGTTTTTTGTCCCATTATTGATCTTGATCTTGTTTACAAATTTGGCCATTGTTGAGGGATGTTTTTGTCTAAGTGAAGGTGCCACCAATAGTGATGAGCATGGAAGCAGAAGAGTTGGTGAGTTATGTATGGCCAACTAATTAATGTATTTTTGCGTACAATTCTTACATAATTAAAAAATACGAGAAATAATTAATTATCCTTTTTTGCATTTTTACTGTAAATTTTGCCTAAAAAATGTCAAAAATATTTTTTTTTGGATTCGAAAAATCATTTAGAATGCTTCAAATCCATCCAAACGATGCTGAGAAATAAAAAAAATGAAATAAATAAGACATTTGTATAAACTTTTATTCAATAAAATAAATTGCCAGTTTATATAACCTGTAAAAATTAATTTTTTGCTGTAATTGAGCAAAATTATCTATAAAATGGTGGCTCATTATTCCCTTATCGACCCTGAAAAATACCTACAGAAATTTTCTTTAGTTTATGACCAAGAAGCCGCCGCTCGTTCCCGGGACCAACAACAACGGATCCGGGATCGAGCACAACGACAACGGGAAGACCGTAAAAATGAATAAAATAATTAAAAAAATAAATAAAATGGATTGGGCTGTTTTGGTGTATTTGAATTAAAAATTTTTTGTTTAGGACGCCGAGATAGAGACGCACTGAACCGACAGTACTGAAAATTGGTAGAAAACTACGGATTTTTTTTCATAATTTAGAGCTGATATTTGTTATTTTTCTAGAATCTGTGCAAAATTTCAGAGTTATGATAAATGAATTAGTTATAATATATTTTTTAAATGAAAATCATAGCCAAAAATAAATAAAAAAAAGTCACTTCCCTCTTCATCCATCCTTAAAAATATGCTTACCGTATTTGCTGTATCCCCCCCTGGGACCCTGGGATTTTATTTTTGAGGGAGTTCTATTGGATTAATGCAGGGGGACTTAATACAGGAAATGCTGTATTCTATAAATTACAAGAATTTTTTTTTGGTTTTTGCATCTTTGCTTTGTAAAAATCCTTTCATGAAATCCAAAAAATTAAGAAGCTAAAAAATAAATCAACCAATTAATAATTATAAATAATTCCATTGCAAAAAATTCTTTACAACATTTTACGCATCAACATAAAATTTCGAACCAAAATTCAGCTAATTATCGGTTTGCCAAATTTTTGCTGCAAAGTTCCGGCGGATTTTCCGCGATGTATGCTCTTCGGTGGCCTGGCATAGGGGTGGCCCCTGACTTTGTTGCGTTCACGTCGTACAACAACGGCGCCCGGAGCATCGTAATCGGAGTTGAAGTCGAGAGGGTGGGCTCTGACGATGTTGTTGTTGTTGTTGCGTTGACGTCGTGCGTCAACGTCACGATGTGATGACGTATCGTATTTGGCCCGATTTTGATCAGTTTTGAGCGGATGAAGTGCAATGGAGCAGGGCAGCTCGTAGGCATTGAGCCAATCGTTGAGGGTAGATCCTATAAATTTGTAGAATCAGGACTTTTATGGGTTGCAAATTAAAACTATTTACATACCATATAATGTGGAAACAATTTTTTTCCTAATTTTAATACCGAAAATGGGGCCTTGAAAATCATGAAAATCCATAGGAAATGGGCAATAAGCCATAAAAAATTGGGTTTTTAATTTTTAAATGTTGATAAACCAGTATTTCGAGGGCACCATTCCTTGATTTTTCATTAAAAATAACAAAAAAATTTTTTAAATAAAATATGGAGGCCATAAGAGGACAATTGGCAATTTCTGGAAAATATTTTTTTAAAAATCTAATTTAAATAGTTCAAATCAGTGGCCACACATTATTAATGATATTTCGCGAGGGACTGGTAAATGCAATTTTAGTAATTAAAAACAAATAAATACAATTAAAATTTTGCGCGTTTCCATTGGGAATTGAACCCATGAAGGTCATGGGCATGTATCCAATGGCATAGACCACTGCACCACGCCGTCCCCCCTGCTCTGACCTTGGTCTAGCCCGGTCGGCCGGTTGCCGTGCAACATGTCCCGTTCCATTCGAGCAGCTTTCGCCCGCAAGTTGCGCATGTGCTCCTGCCACTGGGCCACATCTTCTTGCTTGGCAACTAAAAAATTTAAAAAATTCAAATTAAAAAATAATTTGGCCAAAAATTGGGTCTTTGGATTCGATAAAATTATTCATATGTACTAATCCATTTATGACATATAAATATGGCATTTGCCCTAATATTGGTGTCCTCACTAAATATCGAAATCCCCCCTTAGTTTTCCCTTTTTAGCCTTTTAATTTAATGTAAATTTTCGAAAATAAAATCAAAAAAATGTAAATTCAAAAAATTTAGAACAATTTTCTGCATATAAGTATTTGCCTTTTAAGTTTTGGTCTGACATGTTAACAGTACTTCACTAGTTGGTCACAATTTTTTTTCACTCTCAAATTTAATAATTTTAAAAATGATCCCCGGAGCTTTTCACATGTGGATGTTATCTAAAAATCAAAAGTGATAAAAATCATAGATTAGATGAAATCTTATAATAATCTGATATCATATTTGAGCTCGGTGCGTGTAAAAATCTCCGGATCAATTTTTAAAATTGCCAAATTTGTCAGGGGAAAATTAATTTTTTTCGGGGAGGTTATGTAATTTTTAGTTTTCACCAACATTCTTGTCCCGATCCCATCGATGGCGACGGCGGCGGATTTTCGCGCAACAAATTTCGTCCCATTTTCTCCGCTTTCACTCTGAGCCTGCGCATGTTCTCTTTCCACCGCACCATTCGGTCCTTATCCACTTAAAAAAGGCAAAAATTGAGAACAAAAAAAAAAGAAAAATGCTTTCAAAATGGTTTTTAGTTAAATTTTAAAAAATGTTTGACCTGTGAATAGGTCTATGAAAAAACCGAAAACAAATATGAGATATAATATATTTAGTGTCAAAAAATGACCATTAAAAATTATTAAAATAAAGGGTTCGATTAAATCTTTTTGAGTGATAAAGTAGTTTGAAAAAATTTAAAACCTCGTGACCTGTGAAATTTTTTTTAATAAAAAACTATAAATGTTCATTTCTCTGCTGAATAGAACGAATATTGGCTCCATTTTCACAGAAAAAATTTATTCATTATTATATTTTGTCTTCTAAAAGTCTGTAAGCTAAACATTTTTTATCCACCAAAAATAGTTTAAAAAAATAAAAATAACAATTTGCACACCTTCACCGGGCAAACTGTTGATCTCAAAGTGCTCAAAATATTTGGCCCCCTCTCGCATTGCTCGCAGATGGGCCTGAAATTGGGCCAACCGTTGCAGGTCGCCTGAAAATTTTCCAAAAATTAAAAAAAATTGAAAAATTTTTACATTCATCCATTGCCATGCTGAAAGTCCCATAATAAAAAATTGTGATGGTCAAAATAAAAAAGACCATAATTATTACCTAAAAATTATTTGCAATTAAAATGCACGAAAAAAGGCTCAATAAATGTTTAAATCGTATCAAGCTAAAAATAAATAAAATTTTAATTTAGAATTCAAGCGATTCATCAATGATACGAGTTTTTAATGAAGACAAAAAATTTTATTCGAAGAGGACAGAAAATATTTTTAAAAATTCTTAACAAAATCACGAAATAATGGCTATAGTGCTCTTTGAATAGATTTTCTATTAATTTTTTAACTTATTTTCAATAAAATGATTTTATCGTAGAGTTCATTTAGGCTGTAATAAAATATATTAAATAATAAAAATTTATTTAATGAAAGCTGTAACTTATTTCGGTGAGGAATCTTATTTTTTAATGCACCTAATTTAGAGGGAATGGTAGTTCAATTATAATAATTATTATTACTTAAAAATCTTTAGTTTCTACTTTCTATATAATATAATTATAAAATATAAATATGTTTCCCTATAATATCCAATTTATTATTTTTATGAGCCTGGAAAACGAATTATTGCATATAAATCAATCAATTCTAGATTATAAAAATATAATTAACTCACAATTCGAAAGCCAAATAGGTATTGCATAATATTGGATTTATATTAAGAATATTATGGCCCCATGATTCTGGCAACAAAAAACCCGAAATTGGAGATGAGGAAATAAATTTTTTCCATTTTTACTAAAAGAATGAATTTGGAAATTATGCAAATATATCATATGAACTCATGGGGATCAATAGAACTGGGCCAGAAATATACCTTTTATGATGTTCATATCCCATAAATGGCACAAATCATGGAGCGACGAATTTTGTATATAGGACATCCTGATCAATAAATGGATGCCAAAAATGGGATGTAGACAAAAATATCAAAAATAATTTTTACGAAAAATTTTAAAAATTGGGGTAATTCTATTAAACACGCTTAAAAGGTCAATTCCATCCCCCACTGTGTTGAGTGGATGATCGGCGTGATTGAAGGGCTTGAAAATATAATAATTAGAATAAATGAATCAATCTAGCTATGTATAGGTACTTTATAGAATAAAATTTGTTTAGAAAGCCGTATCTTCAGAGTTGTGCCGAACCGATGATGCTGAACAAACGCCGACGACGTGGTGTAGTGGTCTGTCACCCGGAATACAAATCTTGGGACGTGAGTTCGAATCCATGCCGTCGTGTTCACATTTTTTTCAGCATTGGTTTTTATGTAGACATACAACCTTTTTAAAATTATGATAAAAAATTAAAATAATTGTAATTTACAAGATTGTATTCCAGCTAATATTTTATGTTTAATTTCTTCTCTTCCCAAAATTTGTTTTACTGCATAGCTTGGCAAGATAATATAAAGTTGAAACTTCAATTTTCGCGGAATATTTTAATCTTTAAAAATATATAAAGCTTTATCGGACCCACTTGTAGAAAAAATAAAAACAATTTGCACAATAAATTGTAAATAACATCAACACAAATATAACAAATCTAAAATTTCTGTAATTCAACTGTTTATCGGCCCAGGTTTTGCTGAATTTTGCGGTTTTTGGTCTTCATGGAGGGCCTTGCATAGGGATGGGGCCTGGTTTTGTTGCGTTGACGTCGTACAACACCCGGGATATTATAGGAGTTCGCGGTGGAGGAGGTGGACTGCTGACCACTTAGATCGCTCTGATCACTCTGCTGATCGCCTGTTTTGATCGCCAGAGTTGGGGCCGGGCAGTGCAGCGCATAATCTGAACAAGGATGCCAACAATTAAAACTTGGACCACGTACCGTAGTACGTACACGAACTTCATGAGTACTTGTTCAACTGATTTTTATGACATGTACCAACTCACGTACCATATTTTTCACGTGTTTTAAGTACGCAACTACTTCATATATTTATGTATGTATGTCCTCTTGACTACGGGTACGTGTTTTCTCAAAATGTTATTGGATAATAGATTGCATCTCAGTGTACCCATAGGATGTTTTAAAGAATTGGACAAAATAAGTAAATTCGGTGTCAGGACCTTAAAAAACCCGCAAAATAGGATGTTACAAAGCTGCAAAATGGCCAAATTTTGCCTTAAATTTTTTTGAAGACTTGCTAGGCCAAAACATAAAAGCAAATATAATTGTAAATGTTCAACATTTTGCTAAGAAATCCGATTTTTGTAACAAGGCTTTGGAAAATCTGCATATAATACTTGCCTTTATAATTTTGGCCTGGAAAACTTCATTTTTTTGTAAATGGGTTTTCAATACCTCTTTTGATTTTTTTTTAAAACTCCCCATTTGCCCAGTTTTAATATGCCAAATTTGGCGGTTTTTTTAACTTAAATGTTGTTAACTCTGTCTGATACCGAAAATAATAACAATAACTCCCCACTGACATTGTTCCACTTCCTGTGGCCATTTGCTGCGCAACATCTCATCCTCCATTTGATCAGCCTTTCTTTGCAACTTGTCGGCGGACTCCGCAATCCACTGTCGCAATTCTCTTTCTTCTTAAATGACAAAAAAAAATTATTCAAACAATTTATTGTCTTCTCTTCTGGTCTTGTTATGGTTTCAAAATTCAAAAATTTGGAAAAATCTCTATTTTTCGATATTTCGAACAATTATAAAGTTACCAATAAGACTAAAAGATGGATGATAAAATTGTGTACAACTTCTCGGTGCGAAGTTTGCGGACGAAAACCTGAAGACCTGCCAAAAACTTTTTTGAAACCATTTTTAAAATTTCAAAATGCAAAAAAATGTAGAAAATTTTTCCTGATATTTTGGTCCTTTAAGTTTCATGAATTTTCTTGAAAATTTTGTAAATTCCCTTAAAAACAATATTTTTTTGAAATTTTGGCTATTTTTTCTTTGAATTCAAAAAGCATTCTTCCTAAGAATTCAGGAATAAATTTCCGATTATTTTAGCATTTTGAAATTTTAGTCTAACATGGTTTCAAAAAAGTTTATAGTAAATTTTAAGGTTTCGTCCGCAATTTTCCGTCCGCAAATTTTCGCGTGCCTACAATTTGTTGGCCTAGCAAGATTTAGAAAAAGTTTTCCCCTTCCTCACTGACCTTGTTCGTATCCTACTGCGGGGGGCGCTCTGGATTTGGTTCGCATTTGAAGAGCCTCCGATTGCATTTGGGCAATATGCCTTTTCCACCGCGCCATTTCTTCCTCCTCAGCAGATGTTGGGGCTGAAAATGATAATAATTTTGAATTAATATTTTAAAAATCATTCTAATGCCAAATCAAATAGAACAAAATTCTCAAACAACAAGGCCCGGCCTGGGCCAAGGAATACCAATACCAAAAAAAAAACTGATCACAGTCCCTTGGTATATTTTGGGCACTTGTCAATGGCCAAGGAATTCTTTGGAATACTTTGTCCGGGCCAGGCCTTAGACTTATGCTCAACTCTGGCCCATGGCCTCGGTCCTTGATACCTCCAATTTTAAAGTCAACTGCTGCTGATCGTGGTACTCGTAGCCAGCCTCTTGTCAGATAGAGTCCTGCCACACTCAAATTACTAATGTGGGAATAAGAGACGCTAGAGTCCCAAAGAGTCTCGCGTTCGAACTTTCGAAACTCTGTATTTGGTTACCAACTACCGTAAAACTCTATTAGACGCCCATGGGGTCTTATTTTTCAACCCCTCTGGAGAGGGGGGTCTCTTATTAGAAATTTCCACTAGAGTTTCTTCAGTACAGTGGGGGTATATTGGAGGGGTGGGGTGTGTACTTAATAGAGGTAATACGGTATCCACTTGATGCTCAATTTTTCGGTGTCCATTGTGCCCACTTGATCGAAATTTCAGTTCCATTTGTCCGAAAATTTTGGTGTTTAATTTCGATGTCCATTACTTTTGGTGCCTAATTGTCCAGGACTAATATTTTATGGCCATATTTTGTCCATAATGGCCATTTTGTCCATAATTCCATAATTTTTCCTTGCGAATGGGTCAAGCAATTTTACGTTTGGACCTATCAGGGAATAAAACAGTTTGATGACAATAATTGATTACCTTCTTCCAATTTAAAAGTTCCAATATAAAAACTTGGTGCTGCTACATAATGTCTAAAAAGTCATTAAAAGCAAAATGTTTAAAAGTAAAAAATTGTCTAAATAAAAATGTCTTTATGTAACTAGTTCTATTTAAGAGTCCAATGCTTTTTTTCAATGCTCTCACATTTGACAACCAATTTCATCACCTAACTCGTTTAAATTTATTGTAAGAAACAAATTTATGGTGTTCAAACGATCTAGTTATCAGAGAGTTATGAATTAAATTCAATGTTCAGAAAAAAATTTACAAAAATTATTGAACAATTTGAACTCATATACTTTAGCTTATTTTTCCGCTATTTATATGTGTTGTAGCCGATTCTGCATTTTCAGCCGAATGCGCATTCGGCTAGCCGATTCTGCATCGGTGAACCAAACATTTGCCAAACATGGGGGTCAAATGGTTTGAAACCTAAAACCAAATGTCCAAACCGTTTGTTTGGGGGGTCTACAACATATTCTGAAAGTTTCAACCAAAATTGTTCATCCGAACATGGTCAAAACATCAAATGCATGTTTTTATCGATGTTTTGATGTTCGGATGATGTTTTGACCATGTTCGGGTGAACAATTTTAGTTGAAACTTTCAGAATATGTTGTAGACTCCCCAAACAAACTGTTTTGACATTTGGTTTTTGACTTTACACTTAAAAATTGCCATGTTTGGCAATGTTCGGTTCACCGATGCAGAATCGGCTGAAATGCAGAATCGGCTACAACATATGCCCTTTGATTCTGGCCTTAAAATGATAAATGAGAAATCAATTTTTTTCCATTTTTTTTGAAGAATTTGAGAAAATTGTGCCAAATTTATGTCCATGAAAATCAATAGACGAACTATTGGTCCAAAAATGTATTTTATGATTTTTCATATTACATAAATGGCACAAATCATTGAGCGAAGAATTATTGTAATAGGGCATCATGATCAATAATTTGCTGCCAAAAATTGTGAATGTGTTATTTTCGGAGCCATTTTTTTATCATTATTTTGAACTCTTATTTCCTCTAAAAATTCGATAATTTCTAAAAATTAAAAAAATACGGACTGCTCCGTGCTGGAATCGAACCAGCGATCTTCTGTTTACTAGACAGACGCTTTACCACTGAGCCAACGGAGCCCTTGTGAATTGGCCATGCAATTTTATGTTTGGACCTCTCAGGGTCGAACATAACTTGAATAGAGGAACTCATCAGCATTGTTAAACCTTCTTCCATATTAATCTATCGCCATTAAAAGTTCGATTTTTAATTTTTTTTTGGATTTTTTCCTAATATTTATTCAATTCTACCGGAAAACATCATTTTCAGAGCCCTTTAAATCATGGCTCAATATTTAAATTTTAAAATTTAGACATTCAAAATCCCAATAGTGACAGGATCTATAGAATAAATCTTCCCAATCATCTGATACATGTCTAAATATAGATTACATATCTAATAATGGCCTAAAAGACACACAACTAAAAATTCTTAAAAATATAAAATCTATTATGAAATACTGTTTAAGAATTTTTCAATTCGGAAAATTAGCAGAACAGACCGAGCTAATCAAACTACAGAAAATTGAATTAGAACAATTGGTCGTCTCTTTTAAAACTAATCATTGAAATAAAATTTATTCTGGATTCAAAAATAGGCCATGGCATCAAAAATAGAAGCAAAATTTTGGGTAGAATTCCGGCAAATATTGATCTTTGATCTCTTATCAGCTGAATCACTGACGCTTCTTCTGGGCCGTGATGTGCAGTCGGCCGTCTCGCGTCAGATTGGAACGCACAGTGCGCGGGTCGACGTCAGCGGGCAGCTTGTAGCTGCGTTTCACCTCGCGCGTGGTGCTGCCCAGCTCGCCCTGACGCTCATCGTGGTGCAGGTGGATGAACAGCTTGTCCCCGGAGCGGTTGATCTACAGAAGGGGTTGTATGTACAATGTGAATAATGACATAAAGTTGTGCAAAATTTATGCTTTATCTTCTTATATTTTTAGTTATTATTCGAAATTTGAACAAAACATTTAAAAATTTGGTGAAATACCCTATTTTTCGAAGTTTTCGGTTCCAACTTTTCTGTTCAAAAAGTTCGAACATTTTTTCAAATTTATTATGAACAAATAAAATACAAGAAAAATACTGCACTATATATACATATATATTGCCGCTGAAAGTTTTGGAGAGGAGTCCAAATGGCCAAAATAAAAATTAATGGCCAATAAATGAGTTTATAACCAATTGTACCATTTTTTCACTACGGTCTAAATCGTATGGGAGGTTAGGCTCTGTCGCAAATTTTTTAGTATATTTATTAAAATTTTTTGGCACGCATAAAATGTTTTTAATAATAAGAATGAGACTAAAAAACAAATGATTTCAATGAAATTATGAACTTAAGGCTTTATACGCATGCGATCCGGAAAAATCCTATTAAGTTTTTTAAATCATTTTTATGTCTCATTATTCACCTCGATCTCTTGGGGTGTGAAGAATCCTGCATCCAGACCAACTTCCCAGCGATCCGGCTGGTTGATCACTCGGACCAGCTCATCTTCATGCTATAAATATTTAAAAAATAAAAAATTATTTTTAATTTTTATTACTTGTAAAGGCCAATCCCACAGGTCCGAAACCGCAGGATCCGCAGTCACGTCAATTCGGTTCATTTTTGTTTTAGTTTCTGAAAGATAATTTATTTAAATTTATAAAGAGCGGAAATATCAACTGATAAAGCAAAAATATAATGAAAAACTTTTATCAAAAAAAGAATTATTTGAGTTGCAAAAAATCTCAATGCCATTTTGTTGATGCATTCTTCTTTTTCAAAACAAATTTTATAGTAGTATGAGTCTATAAAAAGTTAGGAATTATACATATTCATAAAAAAACTAGTCTATTTTATCCAACTTTTATCTATGTCAAGCATATTTCGGCCATTGTTTGGGGAAAAAATTCTGCAAAAAAATGCAATAAAATAATTCAAGAAATTTAGAATATATTTCGGCAGCTAAAAATTAATACAAACATTTTTTGAAGTTTCTACAATATAAAAATCTTATTGAAATTTTATTGTTCCATATTTATGAAGATTAACGGTCCGTTGGCTTTGTTTATATATCTTGTGGATTGTTTATATATCTCTTGTTTATGCACTTTTTCCCCGCAAAAAAGGGGATCAACAAAAGCCCCAAATCCAATCCGCATGACCTCTTCTTCTTAAAACCAGCAGATGCTGCTGATCAGCGGGGCGGATCAACAACCTTGATGGATGTGTTGTTTTTGCAAGAACATTGTTGAAATGTGTAAAAGTCCAATTAAATCATTAGTTTTGATAACAAATGTTTACATTTATGTGTTTATGAAAACATTTGTTTACTTAAAGAATGTTTATGCAGTATCATCCATCATCCAATCAAAGATTTAAAAAAATAGCAAATAAATCACGCCATTTTTGTGGAGAATTTGTCCAAAATTGTGCAAAAAATACTTTTGAAAATTTGAGCAATAAATTATTTATTTTTTTTTCAAATTTTATTAAATAAATGATGGATTATGAAGAGAGTTTTTAAATTTTTATATAATGTGAAAGAGGGTGGGAAATTGCATTTAATGTGACTATATTTTTAAAAAAATTATAAATAATTTATATTAATATAATTATTATTTTAAAAACAATTAAAATTTTTTAATAAAATAATTTATATACTTTATTCTAATTACAAAATGTGAAAATTGTGCCCAAAATTTTGAAGACTTCGACAGGATTTTGCAGGAATAGATCTGACCAAAGCTGATTTCGACAGCCTCCAAACTTGTAGAAATTTCAAAATTGAATTTTCAAAATTTCTATCGAAGACCAAAGGGATGTCAAAAAACTTTTATACCATTTTTACATTTTTTGAAAGTATCGAAACTTTCATTTTTCTCATAAAAATAATCCATTTTCGCCATATTTTTAAAAAGCCAACAGCTGCCGTGCAACTCTTTAAGTATTTGATCAGAGCAGTTTTTTGTCCATTTAATCTATTTTTAGGGGCCTATCGAATGTTGTTGATCATTTTATGTGGAAGAAAAATAAAAAAGTAAAATTGGAAAAATAATAAATAAAATATTTTTTGAGCTATTGAATTCAAGGGGTTATAAAAATAAAAAAAGAATGAGGTTTGTTATAATACTGTATTTTATCGAATATTTGAAAATAATAGAGGAAAATAAAATAATATTTACTTTTTAACCTTCTAGAATTTCATATAGAACTCTAACTTGTTAAAAATTTGCAATGGTTTTAAAATTTAAAAAAATATATCTATTTTTTTATTTGATCATTTTTAAGAGCACCATTC
>LDKF01000331.1:63205-79160 GCA_001026735.1 Rotylenchulus reniformis | reverse complement strand
GGGGGGGGGCTGAATTTTTTCTGGTGAAGGGGGATTTCCATGTGCCGCCAAAATTTCAGGATTTTAGGCCCTTTTGCTTAAGAAAATTAGTTGATTAGTCAATTTTATAAGTTATAATTAAATTTCATTTATACAAAGGGGGTCGGCAGCAACAATAAGGACCACCGACACGGAGAATGAAATTCGATCTCTTTTTTCAAGGAATTAAGTCAATTTTTCAGATTTTTTATTCGTTTCCACCGATTTTTTCTTCTTTCCTTCCCCTGATTCCATGAATTTTTTTTTTTGTAAAAAATAAAAAAGATAAAATCGTTGATTTTCTCATCAAAGCAACCAAAAAATCATTTTTTCCTTTTTCTGTAAAAATTTTTTATATAAATTTATTTTTCTTGCAAAAAATAGTCTTTTGAATTTGAATAATGTACATATGCCTGGAATTTTTTTTTTAATAATTTGAACCTTTTCCTTAAAAAAATTAAAAAATTCTTCTGTGGAAAAAAATTTCAATTAGTCATTTCGGAATTTTTTATGAAATTAATCCAAAAATATGTATAGGCGGCTATCACGGCTAGCCGCGGCTTTGGCGTCCATAGCCGTTAGCCGCCCGTAGCCGTCAAATTTTAAAAAGTTATAGCCGTAGCCGCCCGTAGCCGCGGCTAGCCGCGGCTTAGCCGTAGCCGTGTGCACCCCTGGGCCGAACCAAAGCCGTAGAGATTGAATCCATTTGACTATATAATAGATTTTTTAAATTTTTTTATAAAAAGATTGGGCATTTAAAATAAATTATATTTTTTAATAAGATATAATATTATCAAATAGATTCCAGTGCCTATTATAAGGAATATTTTATTTAAATAAAAAAGGATCACAAATAATCCGGATAATATCCATTTAACAACAATGCTATTAATTAAAAAAATACATAAATTTGAAAACAAAAAATAATATTTTAAATTTTATTTAATTTTTAAATTTTAATTTTTTATTGGCATTTCTATTTAGTATTTATAATATTTGAATATTTAAATTATATTTTTTGAGGCGATTTATTTTTTGATTGTTATTTAGTCAATAACTTGTTAACTGAACACATGGTCAGCAGTCATTGTTATGTCTTTAGAGTCCTTATTGTTAGCTAAAAATATGTAAAGTCTTAAAAATGAAGTATAAAAAATTCAAGCCTTTTAAACTCCTGAAAATATTTTAGCATATTCCGAAGAAATTCAAGGCCTTATGAAAATTTTTACAGGCATGTTAAAAATCTGAGAAAGATGAGTCTGTTTTTTTAGCTTGTTAACTGATGATGACATACATCAAAATGGGCGCCAGAATCGGATTCAGCGTCGAAAATTACCCCCGAGAAGTCTATTTCAGTCGAAAAGGAAAAAAATATTTTTTTAAAAAAAAAGTGGAGAGGAGAATATACTTAAGTATAACCGTTTGCCGAAAACAAATATAAACAGAAAACTTTATTTGTCAAATATTTTATTACTCATCATCATCTGATGATATTATATACTTTTTATTATAGTTTCGCAATTGAAATGTAATTATTTTTTATCATGCAATTTTTATTTTGTTTAATCGTGATTTAAAAATGTTAGTCCTTTTCAAATTTATTTTTTTGGCTTATTATATTAATTTATCTCCTTTTTTATGTTAATATTAATATAATAAAATGGTATTTTAAATAAATTTATCGCCTTGAAGAATTATTTTGATGGGCAGAATGAATAAATGAAAAATAATGTAAAAATGGATCGATAGAGAAGAGGGAAGCATGACTAGGGTTCGAAAAAAAAGTCATAAAAAATCTCAAAAAAGTCGACTAAAAAAGTCACAAGAAATCCTCAAAAAGTCACGAAAATTGCTCAAAAATGCCAAAAAAGTCACGAAAAGTGAATGAAAAAAATGAATAAAATTGCAAAAAAAGTGAAAAAAAGGTAAAAATTTCTCTGCAAATGTATTTTTATTGTTTTTAGAAGCAATTTCAATCCATAAAACAAATTAAAAATCAAAAAATAAAAGTTAAGAAAAAAACCAGGAATTTAGCAAAAAATTTTTTTAATTTCCATTAAAAAAATTGACGATTTTTAAATTTTGACACCAAAATTCTTTGAAATTTTTGTAGTTTTCCCAAAAAAATTTCGATTTTGAGCTATAAATTTCAAAAAATAAAACAAAAAAATTAAAAATTTGCTCCAAAAAGTCAAAAAAGTCGTGAAAAAGTCATAAAAAGTCCAAAAAAGTCATAAAAATCCCAAAATGATCAATAAAGTCAAAAAAAGTCATATAAAAAGGCATGCTAGAGACGTCGGGTCAAGTTAAAAATGCGTTTTAGATGGGTTTTAGGCCATTTTAGACCAGCAGAAAAAAAAGTC
The DNA here is from genome assembly GCA_001026735.1 of Rotylenchulus reniformis. Taxonomy (NCBI): domain Eukaryota; kingdom Metazoa; phylum Nematoda; class Chromadorea; order Rhabditida; family Hoplolaimidae; genus Rotylenchulus; species Rotylenchulus reniformis. Next base: position 76,779 of record LDKF01000331.1, on the reverse strand, counting down.
ATTTGACTTAAATTTCGAACCCTAAGCATGACTCTTTTATGTAAATAATATTATTGGTCGATGTGGAAGGACGATGACCAAAGTTATTCCGTTTCACAATAGAATAGAGAGGTTTGAAACTATCATAGAATGGAGGAAGGAGAGAGAGGAGAGAGAGTGGGAAAGAGGAAAAAAAGTAAAAATACCACAAAACGGACCAAAAACTTTGGGTCGTAATGTAAGACTTTAAAAAAACCGCCAAATGCTATAGTTTGAGCCGATTTCCCCATTCTTAGGGTTGCATTTTGTCCCCGTGTCCCCGCGGGGACAAGGACGCGGGGACGGGGACTGGCGACCTTCGCGGGGACGGGGTCACCTTCGCTCCCCGCGGGGTCGGGGACCCCATCGCCACCCTATTTTAGTATGATATTTTAATATAAAATATATTTATTTATTTAATAATCAAATAAGAACAATTTAATGATTTTCTAAGGAAAAACTTTTTTATTTTTTATAATATTAGATGTAATTCACCTAGCATACAAATTTTAGGATAAGATTCGTTATCGTTTTAGAAAATATTTAGTTAAAAATTTAAAATTAATTTAAATGCATGTATGTATGTATGTATATAAATTTTTTAATTAACTTATAAATTTTTCATTTTAATACATTTTTCATTTTAATTTAAAAATTAATCTACCTACTATGGGAATTATTTAAATTAATTTTCATGACTTTTTTGCCTGGATAGTCACATACCATTCGCCTATAAAAATTTTTTTATTTAAATCATTTAAATATTTTTTTATAATCATTTTTATCGGTTCATATGTTATCGGTTTAAAAATATAAAAGTTAATAAAAAATGACCTGGGATATTCTTGCCCAGCTTTATCCACTGTATAATTAAAATAATATTTGAAGGATTAATTTTGAAGGAAATTAATTTTTCGAGGGATCAATTTTTTTAAATTAAATATCGGCTAATCCTATTTATAAATGGAATTTGATTTGTATAATAAATTTTTATAATAAAAATGAATGACCATTATATATTATTAATTTTTATTTTTGTTAATGGACTTTGAGTTAATTATATATAATTTATAAAGTCATTTTTATTAAGCAAATATTTATTGATCTCCCGTGCTGGGTATTTGGCTAGTATTTTCCGATCTTTATATTATATCATTTGAATATTTGAGAACTTTTTTTTATTTATCTAATTGAATAAATTAATATAATATTTTAAACGTTATTTTATTTATTATTTTTAATTTCAGAATATTTTAAATTAATTTTCTTTTTATGCGCCTAGTTAAATAAGTTTCATATAAAATATTTTTTGCATTTTTTTAGACATTTTATACTTATAATTTTGATATATATAATGATAATTTCTTCATTGAAATAGATTTTTTATCTATTTTACAAATTTTTCATAGTGCAGTAAAATGTTGGCTTTTATTTTAAAAAAAAGAAAAAATGATTTTTATTAAATCATCAAATATATTCATACTTTTCAAATAAAAAATTATTTGAATCGGATTTTTATAAGTTGTTTATGAATTTTTATTTAAAATTATTTTAAAATGGAAAAATCTTAACTGAAGGTATATTTCTTATGTTTGTTACGCTGCTATTCAAGATTTAATGTGTGATTTTCATTAATTTTAAATTTAAAATTAATTACGTAATAATTTATTATTTACTGTATCATCCGTTGTAATAATTTTATTTAATTTTTGTTTATAATTAATTTTGATACATTATTCGTCATTTATAAATAATTTTAGGACATACAAATCAAACATGTAATTTGTTACATAAAATTAGTTATATTTATTAGTATTTTTCAGTATTATATTTATATTTTATTGGTAGTATTTTATTTTGTTTTTTATTATTATTTTAAATTTTGCATCATTGAATACTATGGCATGCCAATAGCACCAAAAAAAGAACTAGAAGCAGAATAGCCATTTATTGTCACATCATTTTATTTGTCCCGTCTATTTTGAATTTTAATTAATTTCTTTATTTTCTANCATCGGGAAAGGATCAGGCACATTCGAGTTCAACGGGACAAAGGTTGAACACGACTTCTATGTAGCCAAGAAAGGGGCCATGAACCTGTTGAGCATCCAAATGATGGACTCATTCGGCTTGTTGGATGGTCTTAAGAAGAAAATCAACGGTCAAATTTTCGACTTTGGAGAGACCGAAGATGCTAGAAAGGGCCAAAAAGGTGAAACACCAAAGCGCCCAGCAAAGAAGATGACCAAAGACAATGTCGGGGCCCTCCAGAAGAATGCCATGGTCGCAGCTGTCCAAATGTCCGCCCGTGCACCGTGCCAGCTCGCCGTCAAAGCAACAGTTTGCTCTTGGCCCAAAGCGACTAAGCCATGGCAGAGGGTACACGTTGACTATGCCGGACCATTTTACGGAAATGAATACTTCATCGTTGTCGATGCCTATTCACAGTATCCGGAAGTCTTCGAAATGGCGACAAAATCTACTGCAGCAACCATTGCAAAGCTGAGATATTTGTTCAGCCGTCATGGACTGCCGGAAGTACTCGTCAGTGACAAAGGAACGCAATTCACAAGTGGTGATTTTGCCAAGTTCATGCAAAGCAGTGGCATTGTCCATCTGTTTTCTGCACCATCTAATCCAAGTCAAATGGCCAGGCGGAGCAATTTATCGACAGATTCAAAAGGATTTTCAAAAAGTTAAAAGGGGAGGGAGCGCCGAGTGCGGGAATCATCGAGACTTTTCTGGTCACTTATCGGACCACTCCGAATGATTCGCTACCCGAAGGCCAATCCCCAGCAGTTTTGCTTGGAAGAAAAATCAGGGCAACTTTGGATTTTCTGAGCCCTCCTCCGGCACAACCGACTGAATGGGATGTGGACATGGAGCGGCGATTCAACCGACGGTTTGGGACGAAACCGCGGGACTTCGGGATTGAGGACAAGGTTTTCGCCCGACAGCGGATTTCGCAGAGTTGGCGCCCCGGAAACATCAGCAAGCGGACTGGAGTGATCTACGATGTGTACTTCGCTGATGGGACCAGCAGCCGCTTCCATGCCAACCAGTTCCTGCCCCGACAAACCGAAGATCACACCGAAGATCATCTGAAAGTCTTCCGCGAGGTGTTCAATTTGCCAAAAAAGCCGTGAACGGATGTCCTAAAAGGGGAGGTGTTCGAGGAATGGCCGCCGACTTGAATATAGCGGATGGGAATTGGCATTCTGTCGTTCGATGTTTTGGATCCTTTATCATCCAAACATTTTCCCTTCCATTCCCATTCCCTCATTCATTTCATTTCCATTTTGGCTCGCCCCAAATTCCACTATTAATTGTTCTCCCACTTTTAGGTCCCCTCTTATTATTCCAATTATTTATTTGTGCTTGGACTTCATTCAATAAACTTATTGACAACTTGTCTTTATTGAATAAGGACCCAACAATTTTTAATTTCAAATTCATATATTATCGTCAACAAAAATATTTATTATCAACAAAAAATAAATGCGTGAAGAAAATTGGTGATGTGACGGGATCAAAATATTGATCTCGGATCACTCGCTTGTAGTCCTTCCGTTGTCGTTGATCCCTCGTGTTGGTACTGCGGGGAGGTGTAGTAGAGTAGGCAGATGAGTGAAAGGGCCTTTTATAAAAATATAAAATTATCATCATTTATATGGGTGACTTTTCTTATAATGTCTTTGTTTTATATTTTTAAATACATTTAATTTCAAATAAATTTTTATCGATCAGGACGTGTTTAGTTACAATAGTTCTTTTAAAAAATGTTTAGACTAAGAATTTATTTTTTGTGAAACATACCTCGGCAAGGGGGGGTCAACCAGGGGGCTAGGTGAGGGGGGGTCGGCGGGGGGTCAGAACCAAATTCTTCAGCTAGGTGCCATTTTTTCATAAAAACATGTTTGTGTAGAAATTTTTTAAGATTTTAGGCCTTTTCTTAAGAAAATTTTCTTGTTTTTTAGTAGAATTTTCTTTTTTTGGGAGGGAGTGCGGCAGTCTCGATAGGGGCCGCCGGAGAAAATTTTGAAAATTATAATGCATTTCTTAAGAAATTTGGTCAGATTTTTGATTTGTTTTTAAATCGAATTTTTACTTTTTGAGGGGATTCCGGCGGACCGCTGGAGAAAAATTTGAGAATTTTGGCCGTTTCCTTAAGAAATATGATGATTTTTTAAAAGGAAATTTTATGGAGAATTTTCAATTTTTATATTAAGAGGTGCCGAGAAAATTTTGAAATTTTTGACTTTTTCCTTTAAAAATTAACTTTTTTTGTTCTGATTTTCACGTTCTGTTCTGATTTTGTTCTTTTTTCTGTTCTGATCCCCAACCCTGAGCTAGGTGCTAGGTGGCCTAAGGGAAAAATTCTCAATTGCTGCGTGTTGGGGGTCTGACCTCCCCTTGCAGAGGTATGTTGTGAAATTATAAATAAGAAATTAATTTTAAATAAAAATTTGAACACAAATATGGATACTTATTAAAAAAATATCACCTAAGCGCATTTGATTATTCAATTTAATGGGTTTAATTCTAATTTATTTACTTCATCATTTTAATAACATCTTTCTCCTTAGGTCTGTAGGTTTAATTAATTTAATTATTATTTACTTTAATTAACTTAATAATTTTTACACTATTTTTTATTTTTTTATCTAAACCTCTGGTAGGATAGGGGAAGCCAGGTTTTGTTGACTTGACTGATTATTACTGTATTATCCGTTGTAATAATTTTATTTAATTTTTGTTTATAATTAATTTTGATACATTATTCGTCATTTATAAATAATTTTAGGACATACAAATCAAACATGTAATTTGTTACATAAAATTAGTTATATTTATTAGTATTTTTCAGTATTATATTTATATTTTATTGGTAGTATTTTATTTTGTTTTTTATTATTATTTTAAATTTTGCATCATTGAATACTATGGCATGCCAATAGCACCAAAAAAAGAACTAGAAGCAGAATAGCCATTTATTGTCACATCATTTTATTTGTCCCGTCTATTTTGAATTTTAATTAATTTCTTTATTTTCTATAGTTTAAAAGAAAACATTATTTTTGATGAATCATTTAATATGTGGTTGTATATATTTAAATAAATTTATTGGCTTATTTGCAGTTTTAATTTCTAGTTTAATTTTTTTTATAAAAATAATTTTTCATTTTGCTTAATATTAATATTTTTCATTAATGATGATGTTGTTTTAAGTTTACAGAGGTTGCTCATTTCCCCATGTCTTATTTATATTTTATTTATACTTTGTAATTGTTGCCAAAAATTAAATTAGTTTTTAATATTAATTTTTGCTATCACGTCGGGGTCACCAAAAAAATATTCGAAGTGACGATTTTTGAAATTTTTTGAATATAAAATATTTTTTGCATTTTTTTAGACATTTTATACTTATAATTTTGATATATATAATGATAATTTCTTCATTGAAATAGATTTTTTATCTATTTTACAAATTTTTCATAGTGCAGTAAAATGTTGGCTTTTATTTTAAAAAAAAGAAAAAATGATTTTTATTAAATCATCAAATATATTCATACTTTTCAAATAAAAAATTATTTGAATCGGATTTTTATAAGTTGTTTATGAATTTTTATTTAAAATTATTTTAAAATGGAAAAATCTTAACTGAAGGTATATTTCTTATGTTTGTTACGCTGCTATTCAAGATTTAATGTGTGATTTTCATTAATTTTAAATTTAAAATTAATTACGTAATAATTTATTATTTACTGTATCATCCGTTGTAATAATTTTATTTAATTTTTGTTTATAATTAATTTTGATACATTATTCGTCATTTATAAATAATTTTAGGACATACAAATCAAACATGTAATTTGTTACATAAAATTAGTTATATTTATTAGTATTTTTCAGTATTATATTTATATTTTATTGGTAGTATTTTATTTTGTTTTTTATTATTATTTTAAATTTTGCATCATTGAATACTATGGCATGCCAATAGCACCAAAAAAAGAACTAGAAGCAGAATAGCCATTTATTGTCACATCATTTTATTTGTCCCGTCTATTTTGAATTTTAATTAATTTCTTTATTTTCTATAGTTTAAAAGAAAACATTATTTTTGATGAATCATTTAATATGTGGTTGTATATATTTAAATAAATTTATTGGCTTGTTTGCAGTTTTACGATTTCTTTAATCGATATTTAATTTAATTTTTCTTTTCTATAAAAAATAATTTTTCATAAATGGAAGTTTTGCTTAATATTAATATTTTCATTAATGATGATGTTCTTTTAAGTTTACAAAAGTTGCTTATTTTCCCATGTCTTATTTATACTTTGTAATTGTTACCAAAAATTAAATTAGTTTTTAATATTAATTTTTGCTATCACGTCGGGGTCACCAAAAAAATATTCGAAGTGATGATTTTTGATATTTTTTTATAAAGAATTTTTAATCTTCTAAAAGCGAGCTATCTTCAGATATTCCATATAATTTGTTCTTGACATAATAAACTTTTTTAATTTCATGGTCATTAACGAAATTAATTGATTAAATAAATATGTATTGAGGAAGTTTATAATTATCATTCGGAAATAATTTTAAAATATTAAATTAAATGATTTTTTATTATTTATCCTAATCCGAATAAATATCATAGAATTAATTTTGATTTTAAACTGATCCTATTACTTTAGGTACTAAATAAAATTGAACAATTGACCTGTTTTATTGGAATTTGTGTCATTTTTCGACAAGGCCAGCATAAGGATCATTTATTGTTTTTTGTTTTTATAACAATTAAAAATATAAATATTTAAATTTTTAAGCAATCATTTAAAATATAAAATAAAAATCACGGTATATTATAAAGATTAAATTTTTCATATTATATTATATTATTTTAGTGAGTATTATAATTAAAATAAGTATGTGTATTTTATTATTTTATTTTTATTATCATGTTAAAAAATTATTAGATTATTGATATTTTTAATTTTAATCATTATTTAATTTTAAACATTGACACGGAAAGAATTCAAAATATATGTCAAAATATTTATGTCGACAAAATAAACAAAAGAATGATCGAAAACGATTGATCAGATTGGGGGATCACCCAGCAAGATTTGGCAGGTTGTTGTCCTCTGTTGCCGACGAACCCCTCATAGTCGTGATCAGATCAGAAACGCCGGCGGTAGTGTAGACGAAAACAGGCGAGCTATCATAGCTCCATTTGTTGATGGTCACAGGATAGGCGAGAACGTAGAAAGGGAGGGAAACGATGGGATGAGAGTGGAATCCCTTAGTAATAATTGAGAAAATGTGTAGGACAGCCACTGTCCAATGAAGAAGAAGAATTTGTAGAGTAAGGACAACCCCCAAAGTGAAGTCCGAACCCGAAGAGAGTTTATTGAAGACAAATACAATAAACAATGGCGAGCTGGGGTGATAACCAACTGCAAAGAATGAGGGAAATGCGTTTGTTTATATACCTGCAGGCGTGAAGGAAAGGGAAAGAAGAAAGAGAGAAAACAATACAATGGCGATACAAATGGTGAAAGGGACATAATGCCAAACAAATACGAATGAACAATATATTTGAATCATATATCATCGGCCATTATTACACCTTTGGTTATTCTGAATGGGTTTAAGTAGCCCTTTTAGTCTCTAAATTCAGGTGATATTTAAATATTTAATTTCAAATTTTAATTTCCATTCTTTAAGATTTTACCCCGTTATTCATTTTCCGTAAAACCAAATTTTTACCAATTTTGGTGTACATAAGATTTTTCCTCTTGTATTATTTTATTCGCCTCGATTTTTTCTATTGTCTAATTTCACACTAAAACATGAATCAGTTTTACACTAAAAAGTGATCGCCCCGATTTGACCTTTCTTTTGTTAAAAATTTTACCTCTGTCTGGGTTTCTACCTTTTTCTAGATTGCATAATTTTTACGATTTTTTATTTTCGGATTTTAAATTTTAGCTAAATTATTTATAACGTTTTATAATCTTTTTAATTGATTAATAATTTTTCCTAGATCGTGGCCTAATCAACAAACATTTAAAAAATACTTATATTTTAGTTAATTATTTTGACTATTCATTAATTAATTTTTAAATATTTATTATTTATTTATCGATGTTCAATTAATATTTTTTACAATTTCAATTTATAAATTTTTTACACATACATACAATGATATAAAGGATGGAAATAACTTCACTAAATGTCCGCACATATATCTTGAATAACAATATGGTTGGATTGGTTTATTCGAAAAATATTATTTGGATTTTTGAATTAATTTTTAAATTATATATCATTTTATTTGGTCGTTGATTTATAAATATTACAAAATATAATTATTTATTTCTTATTTCTATAAATGATAATGAAATATTTTATCGATTTATTTTTATTTATTTTTTTAAATTATCGTTTTTTAATATTCGTTAGAATCTGTCTTCCTTATGTGGAAAGCTTTATTATAAATGAAGATTCATTAAAATTTTCTAAAAATTTATATTCCTTAGATCTATTGATAAATAATTAATAATCTGCTTTTTGGCTTTGGACAGCTAGTTAAAATTTGCAATAATTGTTGCCATAACCACTTTTACTTTCACAAAAAAAACAATTTTATTTTGTTACATAAATTGGCTGTTATAATTTTTTAATTGTGTTTTTATTTACTATTATATTTATATTTTATTGATATTATGTTATTTTACTTGAATAATTTTTTATTTTTTAGGATTATATTTTGCATCCTTGAATTCTGGGGGATCAGCCAACTGGATACCAAACCACTTCGATACCCGGTATCGAGATGGTTGTGCCATCTCGATACCAACTACCACCCATACCATCTCGATACCGCCTATGAATACATGATGACTTTACATAGTGACCCGGCTATCTATGGCAACCGGGGGGGGGCTTAGGCAAATTCAAGGTTTAATAGGTTCGGGTTGAAGGATTATTAGTATTTTGATGTGGATTCTTAGATTCTTAGGTACTATTGAGCTCGCCGAAGGCGAATCCAACAGTAAAATCAGTATCGAAAACTAATAATCATTTAGCACTCATCTATTGAACCAGAGTAACCTTATTTGTATTTTATACAGTATAAGAAAGCTAATTAGCCATTTTGATCACATCAATTTGGTTATTAAATTGAAAATTTTAAATGTAAAATGAGAATTATTTTTTATTAATGGTATCGAGATGGTAGGGTTGGTATCGAGATGCGCTACCAGCTCGATACCCGGTATCGAGATGGTTTGGTATCGAGATGGTAGGCGGTCGAATTCTGCCAACATTGTGGCTATCCATCATTTTATTTGCTCGAATATTTATAATATTTTATATTTATTTAATTGATTTCCATTAGAATTATTGGATGATTACAAAATCCCCCTTCAAAAGTTTTATGATTTCTTTTATCGGGATTTAGTTTAATTTTTCATTGTCTTTAAAAATGATTTTCCATACCTAGAAGTTTGCTAAATATTAATATTTTTACCCTTTAGTGATGATCTTGTATTTTTAGTATATTAAATATTTATTTATTTATGTATAGAATTATAAAAATAATAAAATCTGCGTTCTTATTGAAATTAGGTCCACGCTTTGAGCAGATATGCTTCTACGGTTCTTTTAATTATTGTTGATGATTAATAATTTTTTATGCATTTTATTGAAAGTTTAGCTAATAAATTTAAATGTCTTGGATCTACAACCTTAATTAATTTTTATGATAAATACAGTTTGATTTGTAATTGTTTTATATTTTTTAAGATATTAATCTTTATATAGAAAATAATATTAAATTTATATTTTAATATTTTTTTCTAACTTAAAATAGTTCAATTTAAAAATGATGTATTTTTTAAATATTTTGATTTTTTAATTTTGATTTTTTTATAACTTTTATTTATTATTGATACTTTATATATATAAATAATCCTTTAGAAAATTTTATGATTGATAATAAGTTCTTATTCAAAATGTTTTACAAAATAATTTAAATTTACAAAATAATAGAAACAAATAATCAACGTCAAATTGTAATTTTATTTTTTATAATAATGAATTTTTTATTTTTTTAAATACTACAAATATATATCCTATTATTAATTTAACCATATTGTATGTAGCAGTATGACACAAATGTTATTTATGTATCAATCGGAGTGATATTTAGCATGGCTAATAGCGTGACATTCCTTGCACTGAGCAGGATCATATTGTAAACAGCAATTTACATTCTTTATAATTACATATAAATTAATATAATTAATAGCATTATTTTTTTATTATTTAAAATTAATCATTTTTAATTTATTAAAATAATAACTTGCTTTTTTATTATTTAACTTTTTATTTCTACTAATTCTAATGTGTTAGGGTTCGATCTGAGTTTCTCCTCGTCATATTTTCCCACTAATTTTATATTTCCAGATTGTACAAAAATCCCTTTATTTTCTCTCATAATGGAAGAAGAAGAGCAATTTTTATCACATATATTTTATATTTTTTATATGATTTTTTAATTAAATTATTGAAATATAATAAATTTAGTTTTTTAAAGTTTTCTTCTTTTGATTTTTGATTAGAATTTTTGCTTAATTTTTTTTTATTTATTATATTATTTTTAAGATTCTTTTATTGTTTCTATTAAATTATTCTACTAAATTATATAATATTGGAGGAACTTTTTTCATGATAATCAAATAAATTGTTTTATTAAATGCTTAAATAACTAAGGATTTTAATATATTTATGGAACTTTAAAACCTGAAAATTTATCGAAGAATGAAATTTTAATAGTTTTTGGCGTTGCTATTCATGAACTCCTCTCTCAACACATTAATTTCAATCGATTTTTTAAATAATATTATTTTATATTTTTTAGAAATTACTATAATTTTATTATCTTTTAGCTAATCTGTAAAATATCTTATAAAAAGTATTTACCTAAATATTCAATAAATTAAATCATAATTTAAATTAAGAATTTATACAATCTTAAAAATCTATTTTTTAGAATTATCTCTTAACTTATTAATAACTCAATATTCAATTTGATTATTTAATCCAAAAATTAATTTTAAAAAATCAACCAAAATATGTACAACAATAAATTAATAGTTTTAATATAGTTATTTTTGCGACGTTAATTGTTCTACGATTTATTTTATGTATAATTGTTAGTCGCACGATTTCATTCCAATTCCAATTCATAATGTCTTTATCTCTCGGTATATCTTTTTACAAAATTTTTTGCATATAAATATTGAGAATTATTTTAGAAACATCCATTTCATATTTTTACTAAATTTATCTTGTTATATATTTCATCGAATTATTCATTTATATATTTAATGTTTTTTATTTGTAATTGAAGATGTCATTTAAACATGAAAAATCATTTTCAAATGATTTTTAATGATTATTCAATCTTATCATTTTGATGGATAAGATTAAAAACTATTAAATAAGTAATTATTAAATAAGGTTGGACTGACTTTTTTAAAATTATATAGAGGTATTAATTTTTGTTCGGGGAATGGCCGCCGACTTGAATGTAGCGGATGGGAATTGGCATTCTGTCGTTCGATGTTTTGGATCCTTTATCATCCAAACATTTTCCCTTCCATTCCCATTCCCTCATTCATTTCATTTCATTTTGGCTCGCCCCAAATTCCACTATTAATTGTTCTCCCACTTTTAGGTCCCCTCTTATTATTCCAATTATTTATTTGTGCTTGGACTTCATTCAATAAACTTATTGACAACTTGTCTTTATTGAATAAGGACCCTTGTTAACCGCTGCGGGACTTTTTTTTTCTTGAGACGGTAGTGAAGTTAAATAACAAGAGCACAACTTGATATTTAATGTAGGTGCCTTTTAGAAGCTGATATTAAGAGCACAACTTAATATTCAGGAGAGAGTAGGTCCTAAATCGTGAGCACAACACGAAATAGGAACGTAGATCTCTTCTGCTTTAATTGCGTAACTCGTGTTGTTACTGCAGCCTCTCGTGTTGGGGTAAAAAGCATGGCAGACCTGACAGCGGCACAGCTCCTGCGACTCATCCAGCAGCAACAGGAGCAGATGCAACAGCAACAATTGCAATTTCAGCAGTTGCTGAATCTCCAGCAAAATGCTCAACCGGCCGCTCTCGCTCCAAATCATTCCGGCATTGCCGGACATCGCCATCTTCGAGCCGAGCGACGAAAAATCCCGAATTTCGGAATGGTTGGAACGCTTCAAATTTGGACTGGACTGCACTGCGCCGAATGCTGAGGATGCCGCCAAAGTCAAAGTCCTGATGAACAAATTGTCAGAGGCCGCATTCAGCGAATACACTAAGTTCACATTTGACGAAACAATCAGTAAGTTGGAAAAGCTATTCGCCAAACCGCAGTCGGTCTTCATCGATCGGTATGAATGCTTGATGGCCTGTCGTGGGGAAGGCGAGGATTTTCGCCAGTTCATCAATCGTCATAAGCGACTACTGGCAGATTTCCAATTTCAAAAACTGAAGGAGGAGCAATTCAAAGGGATGATGCTACTCACCGCGCTCAAATCGTCGCATGATGCTGCCCTCCGGCAAAGAATCCTGACAAAGCTCACCGCGGATGGGGACAGAGTCAAGTATGATGACATTGTCGATGACTGCATCAATTACCTGACCACCATCGCCGAGGCCAAAATAATTGAGTCTTCGGCCGACAAAGCGGTGAATGCAATGGGAAAGAGGTAAAAGGGCACAATCAGCAGAGGGAAAACAAAGCAAATGTGCAAGGCGAATCCCCTCTAGCTCGGAATTGCTGGCGTTGTGGCGGAACTCACTCACATGCCGAATGCAGGCACAAGTCGTCCAAATGCAACAAGTGCAACCATGTTGGACATTTGCAGTCCAAATGTGACGATGTACAGGAGTGGAGGCGGAAGAATAGCCATTTTGGAGACCGAAAGAACGTTGGCAACATAGTCATCGGGATGGCTCTGAAAGATCCGAAAGCGACTTCCCTGCTGAAAATTCCAGTCAAAATCAACAACAAGCCAGTAAATTTTGTTCTCGACAGTGGCACCGAGGTCAACATCATCGATGAGGGGACCTACATGAAAATCGGTAGCCCAAAAATCCGGAATTGCACGGAGAAGGGAACATTGTTCGATGGCACCCAACGATCATTCATCGGGAAAGGATCAGGCACATTCGAGTTCAACGGGACAAAGGTTGAACACGACTTCTATGTAGCCAAGAAAGGGGCCATGAACCTGTTGAGCATCCAAATGATGGACTCATTCGGCTTGTTGGATGGTCTTAAGAAGAAAATCAACGGTCAAATTTTCGACTTTGGAGAGACCGAAGATGCTAGAAAGGGCCAAAAAGGTGAAACACCAAAGCGCCCAGCAAAGAAGATGACCAAAGACAATGTCGGGGCCCTCCAGAAGAATGCCATGGTCGCAGCTGTCCAAATGTCCGCCCGTGCACCGTGCCAGCTCGCCGTCAAAGCAACAG
>LDKF01000331.1:32139-63105 GCA_001026735.1 Rotylenchulus reniformis | reverse complement strand
ATCCGTTGTAATAATTTTATTTAATTTTTGTTTATAATTAATTTTGATACATTATTCGTCATTTATAAATAATTTTAGGACATACAAATCAAACATGTAATTTGTTACATAAAATTAGTTATATTTATTAGTATTTTTCAGTATTATATTTATATTTTATTGGTAGTATTTTATTTTGTTTTTTATTATTATTTTAAATTTTGCATCATTGAATACTATGGCATGCCAATAGCACCAAAAAAAGAACTAGAAGCAGAATAGCCATTTATTGTCACATCATTTTATTTGTCCCGTCTATTTTGAATTTTAATTAATTTCTTTATTTTCTATAGTTTAAAAGAAAACATTATTTTTGATGAATCATTTAATATGTGGTTGTATATATTTAAATAAATTTATTGGCTTATTTGCAGTTTTAATTTCTAGTTTAATTTTTTTTATAAAAATAATTTTTCATTTTGCTTAATATTAATATTTTTCATTAATGATGATGTTGTTTTAAGTTTACAGAGGTTGCTCATTTCCCCATGTCTTATTTATATTTTATTTATACTTTGTAATTGTTGCCAAAAATTAAATTAGTTTTTAATATTAATTTTTGCTATCACGTCGGGGTCACCAAAAAAATATTCGAAGTGACGATTTTTGAAATTTTTTGAATATAAAATATTTTTTGCATTTTTTTAGACATTTTATACTTATAATTTTGATATATATAATGATAATTTCTTCATTGAAATAGATTTTTTATCTATTTTACAAATTTTTCATAGTGCAGTAAAATGTTGGCTTTTATTTTAAAAAAAAGAAAAAATGATTTTTATTAAATCATCAAATATATTCATACTTTTCAAATAAAAAATTATTTGAATCGGATTTTTATAAGTTGTTTATGAATTTTTATTTAAAATTATTTTAAAATGGAAAAATCTTAACTGAAGGTATATTTCTTATGTTTGTTACGCTGCTATTCAAGATTTAATGTGTGATTTTCATTAATTTTAAATTTAAAATTAATTACGTAATAATTTATTATTTACTGTATCATCCGTTGTAATAATTTTATTTAATTTTTGTTTATAATTAATTTTGATACATTATTCGTCATTTATAAATAATTTTAGGACATACAAATCAAACATGTAATTTGTTACATAAAATTAGTTATATTTATTAGTATTTTTCAGTATTATATTTATATTTTATTGGTAGTATTTTATTTTGTTTTTTATTATTATTTTAAATTTTGCATCATTGAATACTATGGCATGCCAATAGCACCAAAAAAAGAACTAGAAGCAGAATAGCCATTTATTGTCACATCATTTTATTTGTCCCGTCTATTTTGAATTTTAATTAATTTCTTTATTTTCTATAGTTTAAAAGAAAACATTATTTTTGATGAATCATTTAATATGTGGTTGTATATATTTAAATAAATTTATTGGCTTATTTGCAGTTTTAATTTCTAGTTTAATTTTTTTTATAAAAATAATTTTTCATTTTGCTTAATATTAATATTTTTCATTAATGATGATGTTGTTTTAAGTTTACAGAGGTTGCTCATTTCCCCATGTCTTATTTATATTTTATTTATACTTTGTAATTGTTGCCAAAAATTAAATTAGTTTTTAATATTAATTTTTGCTATCACGTCGGGGTCACCAAAAAAATATTCGAAGTGACGATTTTTGAAATTTTTTTATAAAGAATTTTTAATCTTCTAAAAAGACAGCTATTTTGTCTAGAAATATTTTTTGATTTTATTCGCTATCAGTTATGTATGTTTTTAAGTTATTTAAAAAAGGAATTATTATAATTATAAATTTGATTTTTTCTGATAAAATGTTAATTAGCATTATTATTTGATCACCATTTCTTGATCATTGATCCCCTAATTCTGTTCACTGATCCCTTAAGCAATCCTCCCCTCCTCTGATCGTCTGCATTTCCGATCGCTCTCTCCTCTGTTCATTCTATTCTGATCAGTCCTTTCCTCCTCTCTTTCCTTCGCGCCTTTTCAGCATTGTTGGCCCATTTTCCAATCGAGTTATGGCCTTTTCCTCCATTTTACTTATCTACCACAAGAGTACCATCATTGGCCCACATTTTCCATTCCCCCTTCCACCATTGATCTCTGTTTTGATTCCCTCTTCAAAATCCCCAAAAATCCACCTTGTTCAGACCTTGATCATATCACCCTGAACTTTGATCCCTTGATCACCCCTCACCACCACATTGGGCATTCAGCCAATCCAATTTTGGCCCTTTTTTCCTCCACCCACCATCACATTATCCATGGGCCTTCAGCCAACCCAATTTGGCCCTATCCATTGTTCCCAAACCCCCGTATAATCATATACACATATATCCATGCCGTCCCCTTATACTCCTGATTTCGGTTTAATTACCCAAGTTTGAGATACCCCAATAAACTTTTTTGTCTCTGATTGCCTGGGAAAAAGGGGGAAAACGTCCTCAGGGCAGAGGTCGAATTGCCCTTCCCCTTTCTCCTTAATTCCTTCCTCCTGATCAGTCTCCCGGGAACTGCGAGAGTCCCTTCTCCCTGATCTCAGTGCCCTTCAACCTTCCGGGGACCCAGAAGTGTCCTCCTGCTGTTCTACACCACCAGCTTCACTTCCTTCTCCAATCTTGCCGTGGACCCGCCCAGCCTCCAGGGTTCCAGCCATCTTCAACTCCAGCTTCAAAGCCGTGACCGTTCCCTTCATGACATGTTATTTCATTAAATATTTAATTTCAATTTAAAAATATTAAATGATTTTTATTTCATACTTAAAATAAATAATTTTTTTCTATAGTTTTATTTGCATAATTATTTACCGAAAATTTTAAATTTATATTTTGTAATGTTTTTTATTAATATATACATGTAAGTATCATATAGTTCAATTCGTATCTGTTTATTTTAATTTTTCCTTGAAATAATTATAATAATTCTAATTAATTTTCCATACGCATTATTATCATAATTTCATGATGATACAAATTCGTTTTATGATGCTTTTATGATTCTTCCATTAATAAATCTGTATGATTCTTTATATCATTTTTTATAAAGTTTTTGTAATAAATTTATTCGTTCTTTAATTCTTTATATTAAGATCTTCCATATCATTTGCTCTTGACACAATAAACTTTTTTAAATTCATGGTCATTAATGAAATTAATTTATTAAATAAATATGTATTGAGGAATTGTATAATTATCATTCGAAAATAATTTTTAAAATATTAAATTAAATGATTTTTTATTATTTACCCTTTATCCGAATAAATATCATACAATTAATTTTTATTTTAAACTGTCCTATTCTTTAATTACTAAATAAAATTAAAAATTGACTTGTTTCATGGGAAATTGTGTGATTTTTCGGTGCTAGGACGTTAAAAAAAAAACCGCCACGAGGGGCGTTAAAAAAAAAACCGCCACGAGCTATAGTCTGTACGAAAACTTTTTTGTTAGACTTGTTAGACAAAAAGTATAAAAGGCAAAATTGTTCAGAATTTTATGCTGATTCGAATGGTATAAAAATTTTTCCGAATTTCTAACAAAAAGTTCGAAATTTTCCCGAAATACCGAAAATTAGGGTTTTTAGGGGATATTTCGAACTTTTTGTTAGAAATTCGGAAAAATTTTTATACCATTCGAATCAGCATAAAATTCTGAACAATTTTGCCTTTTATACTTTTTGTCTAACAAGTCTAACAAAAAAGTTTTCGTACAGACTATAGCTCGTGGCGGTTTTTTTTTTAACGTCCTAGCACCGATTTTTCGACAAGGCCAGCAAGGATCATTTATTGTTTTTTGTTTTTATAATAATTTTAAAAAATATTTAAATTTTTAAGCAATCATTTAAAATATAAAATAAAAATCACGGTATATTATAAAGATTAAATTTTTCATATTATATGATATAATTTTAGTGAATATTATAATTAATATTATTTTCATTATCATGTTAAAAAATTATTAGATTATTGATATTTTTAATTTTAATCATTATTTAATTTTAAATATTGACACGGACAGAATTCGGTGTCAAAATATTTATGTCGACAAAATAAACAAAAGAATGATCGAAAACGATTGATCAGATTGGGGGATCACCCAGCAAGATTTGGCAGGTTGTTGTCCTCTGTTGCCGACGACACCCTCATAGTCGTGATCAGATCAGAAACGCCGGCGGTAGTGTAGACGAAAACAGGCGAGCTATCATAGCTCCATTTGTTGATGGTCACAGGATAGGCGAGAACGTAGAAAGGGAGGGAAACGATGGGATGAGAGTGGAATCCCTTTGGTTATTCTGAATGGGCTTAGCCCTAATTCACGTAAAATTTAAATGTTTAATTTCAATATTTTAATTTTCATTCTTTAAGATTTTTCCCCATTTTTCATTTTCCGTAAAACCAAATTTTACCCATTTTGGTGTATACGAGCTTTTTTTCCTCTTGTATTATTTTTATTCGCCTCGTTTTTTTCTATTGTCTAATTTTACACTAAAAAGTGATCGCTCCGAGTTGACATTTCTTTTGTTAAAAATTCTACCTCTGTCTGGGTTTCTACCTTTTCCTAGATTGCATAATTTTTACGATTTTTTATTTTCGGATTTTAAATTTTAGCTAAATTATTTTTTTAATGTTTGTTAATCTTTTTAATTTATTAATAATATTTCCTAGATCGTGGCCTAATCAACAAACATTTAAAAAATACTTATATTTTAGTTAATTATTTTTACTATTCATTAATTAAGTTATAAATATTTATTAATTATTTATCAATGTTCAATTAATATTTTTTACAATTTCAATTTATAAATTTTTTACACATACATACAATAATGATTAATAAAGGAATAACTTCAAGTAAATGTCCGCACATATATCTTGAATAACAGTATGGTTGGATTGGTTTCTTCGAAAACTACATTTAGCCATTTCTATAACATCAGCTTACATCAAAAAAATAAATTAATTATTATTATAATTCATTTTACATATTAATTTTGCCTTAGAATACTATATTAATTGCCTTAATTGCTTATTTTTAAAATAATCAGCCGTTTATATTAAAAAGTAATGCCAAATTTTCATGCCAATAAAACAAAAAAAAAAGTTTGAGGATGAGCAGAACGCAGAACATCCATTGTGGCTGTCCATATTTTATTTAGCTCGAATATTTATAATATTTTAAATAATTTTTTATTTATTTTTAATCACCAAATTCTTACTTGATCGATTTCCATTAGAACATAGACGTTATTTTTTAAATTAACTTTAATTTCCATTATTACTAAGTTTATATATTTTTTAATGGATTATTGCAAAATCCCCGTCGAAAAGCTTTTATGTTTCTTTGATCGGAATTTAGTTTAATTTTTTATTTTCTTTAAAAATGATTTTCCATACGTGGAAGTTTGCTTTATATTAATATTTTTACCCATTAGTGATGATCTTTTCTTATTTTTAGCTCATAATTTTTTTATTTTATTTATTTGCAAATCTTTATTTTAAATTTATTTTGCAATATTTCAAAGAACTGAACTTTTTTATTGGGTAGTTAGTTGAATTAATAGTCATTTTTATTTTATTAACATTTAGTATAATGTCCATATTAAAAATTGAATTATTTATTTTTATATAAGAATAAAATATAAAAAATAATTTAAATATTTATCCTTCATCATTAAATATCTTCTTATTTGATGGAAATTTAGTCTATTTTTTAAATGATATCTTTCCATTTATTTTTAATATCTTTGATTATCCAGAATTATATTAAGATAATTCTCCAAAATTGATGATTTTTTCTTTTTATTTCATTTTTATTTTTTCTATTTTATTTACTAAAAAATTAAATTTATTAATTTTTATTTATTTATTTTTTGAAAAAATATTCGATGTGATTTTAAATGTTTTTATCATTTTTTAAACTTATAATTATGTAATTTTAATTTTAAAAATATATGATTTCATTTAACTAAAGCATATTCAATTGATTTGATAAGTTTTGATTTATTTCATTAATAAAATGATTAATTTTTTGCATCCATTTAGCAGTAAAGTTATCAATCTAGAGCTTAAATCCTTTTATTTTTATGTCGAAAATAAAATATCTTTTATAATTATTTATCTTTTGTTTGGGTTTTTATTTGCTAAACTTTTTATTTTTATCTAATGCACAAAGAATAAATTATATTTAAATATTCTTTAAAATCTCTAGTTAATTTTATTTTCCATTCAACAGATTATACAATTTAGTTCATCAGATTTTAAGCTTTTTTATTATTGCTTTAAAATTTGAACATGTTTTTATTCCTTTTTCAGTTTTTTATTATTTATTTGGCTGTGTATTTTTTAGTTAATCTCATGATTTTATCTTTATTGTAAAAAAATTTTTACCTATATATTTTGATTTGATTTGGTGTTTTAAATAAATTTATATATCGTCTTGGAAGAATTACTAGACGACTATGGAGCATGGGTAGAAAAGAATGAATGAAAATGTAAAAATGAATCGATAGATGGAGGAGAGAGAACTCTTTTCTTGTGATGAATCAGATATTATCGAAGATGAAAGACGTCCAATAGATAATGAGAAGAAAAAATATAGGGGAGTGGGGGGAAGAGAGAGAGAGAGAGAGAAAAAGAGAGATAGAGGGAGAGAGAAAGAATGAGAGAAAAAAAGTAAAGGTAGTCAGTAGTTTGGAAATCAATTTTTAAAACATGGTAAAAAGCGATTTTTTCTGATTTTGATCACTTCTTTCATTAGTTTTCTTGTGCATGACCCATGCGACAAGAAAACATCGATTTTTCTAAAAGTTGAAAATGTTCAAGTTAATTTATAAAAATTAAGAGTACAAAAGATAGAGCATAAAATTCTAATTCGAAATACTTCAGAAATATCGAAAAATGGTGTTTTTCATGGAAATTTCGAATTTTTTTTCGAATTTCGAAAAATAAGAGAAGAGAGTATAAAATTCTGCACAACATTTTTTTATACATATTTTCGGCCAAGCAATTCTTTAAAAAAGTTTTCAGCCAGAAGAATTCAGCCAAAAGTTTTGAGACACATTGGCCAATTTCTAACAACTAAGCACCAAATGATCCTATACAGTAAAAATTTCTGGCTAATATAAAATAAATCATCGTTCGTATAAAAGTTGGAAATTTGTTTATATATGTATATGTATTTTGGCCTCAATTCTTTTGGCAACGGTTAATTCGGATGGATATAGGCTCTTTTTTTATAAAATTACGTTTTTGGATAAAATATTATTTTACGGTATAAATAATGGCTTCTGATTCTGACCTAGAAGATTCGAAAACTCCGATGTCGTTATTCTTGACAGATAAAGAGGTTTATTTAACATTTTCAAAAAAAATGATTTTCTACCAATAATCTGTTTCGCAAAAAAAAAACGAAGGATGTGACTAAAACCCTAAGAAATAAATTAATTGGAAAATAATAAAAAAATATGTTGAATATCAGAAATAGAATAATCAATTTAGAGTTTCGCATACTAATTTGTATGGATAATAGTGGTTGAATTTCGTACAAAATTCTTTACACCTTGTTTCCATCATTTATTTCACTGGCAAATGCATTTCGTCACTCAACTCAGCAAACTCAAAATTGCCCTGTGAAATAAAAAAATAATAAATAAATCTCTTGAAAATTTAATCAAAAAATTCTCTTTACCAACTTGTTTCGACCTTTATTAAAATTATTTTTCCACAGAAATTATTCTTTTTGCATAAAAAGTAAAAACGACTTAGTCTCACTTTATGCATCCCATAGAGGAATATCACAAAATTTGCGTCCCAACAATTTTTTATGCACCCATTACAGAATATGCGAAATTTTTATGCGTCCCATTATAGTTTTTAAATAAGAATTATTTATTTAAAATTCTCAACGTATATATCTCTGAAAGTGCAAAAAGAAATAGATTTAACATCTAATAATCAACTTCTCATCATGGATCGAATGCAAGAAAAGCATCTTATACCTTCTAGTCTCCCAAAAATATGCAACAACAATTTTCTCACAGATGGATTAATATTCAAAATCTGCTAAATTTTTCGCGCTAAAAATTCCGATCAGCATCAAAAACTACGCTTTTGGGTTTTTGAGCAAAAATGGAAAAAATAAACGATCCTCCAAGCGTATAGAAATTCCACGAGTACTATACTTGGTACACTTGTTTAATATCATTTCTAAACTAATTTAAAAAATTTTTTGGGGGTGGGGACGCATAAATTTTTTGGAACGCATATTGGGTCATGGGACGCATATTCGTCTATGGAATTCATTCATAAAGTGCAATTAAGCCCCTAAAAACTTTTCATCAATTTTTATTGCATTGCATTTTTGCGCATCTTTATTATTTTTCCCAAAATGCATACATAGACAGTGTTCCATCGCCAAACATCCACCAAAAATTTGCCGCCCTCGCAATGCGTCTCCATTATGGCTTGTCGATCCGGCGCCATCATTATGGTGGCCTGTTCAAATATCACTTTAAATTTAATTTTTATTTGGACCAATTAGAATAACCGAAAATTGAATAAAAAAATAAGATTTTAACAATTTTTAGCATTATGGCACCTTAGAATCGTCGGTTGATTGGACACTGCTACCGAAGATTAGAATTGCTTTGCCATCCGATCCCTTTTTGTAGCAATAGACAAGCACGCGAAAGGCACAATCATCGTCCCAATCTCTGAGTTTATTGTCAAAAGTGAAGGTGGTTTTGATCCAATGATCAGAATCCAATAAGTGATCGGAAGAACTCGTCACAAACTCATCCATTTCGAGAAAGAGACTTTCTGGCAGTCGGATATACTGAAAATTAAAATCAAAAATCATATAGGTCTTTTCAAAATAGAGCATGAAAAATTTGATTTAAAGTCATCTAGATTTGCTCTCTTGCACTTGTAAAATTGGATTATTATTCAATAAATATTTTCTATGTATAGATGCATCCATTTTATAAAAACACCATTTTCTGACACTATTTTGATCGTTTTTATGGTGTATTTTCCATAATATGTCACAATTAATAAGAATATTTCCATTTTACCAATTTGTCCCAATCCAGCGTTATTCCGTCCCTGCTACATTTTTTAAATTCACTTTCATCATTTTTCGTTAGGTAAAAGGAAACTCGGCTGTCTCGGCCCCAACTTGCCCCTAGTATCACACTGAAAACATTGTTTCATTTAATCCATCAAATTGTATGGAATTAATTTTTATCATAATTTTTTTATAATTTAAAATAATTTAGAATCGAAAACAACGGTCATTACTGATTTTTTTAATAAAATTTATATTTAAAATAATTAAACCAACTTACTTAGTTTCACTATGCTCCTCATGCTGAGCAGTTGTTCTTGAATCGATATCATATTTCCAACAGGACACCACCACTTGAGGCCATCTTTTGGCATCATTTGGTGGAGCAACTCCGATGCCGAAAAAATCCAGCATTGAGGAAGGTTCTAAATATTGAAAAAAATTATATTATATTTAAAAAAATCCATCTCAAAACCAAAATTTGAATCGAATTTTTATTTTTTCCAAATCTTAATTAGATAAATTAATTTTTCATTTTTGCCATAAGCACTTACATATTTTAATTCCATTTTCAATAATAATGCAATTTTTAATAGCAAAATAAGACCCAAAAAACATTGTTTTATTTATTTTTAAATATTTAATTTTTGCTTATGATTTTGTTATGATTATTTGATGCTAATTTTACTTTGAATAATTGCTGTTAATTACCAATAACTATAGCAATTATAATTCTAATTACTAATTCACTAAAAACATTTGGCTAACATGCATAATTAATTAATAAAAAGGTAAAATTATAAAAATACTATTTGTCTCCGATCCACTTTCGGCTTTAGGACTTATATCGTGTTCACTTTGTTCGGATTCTGATTTCATATCTTGTTCACTTTGTTCGGTTTCTGATTCCGTATCGTGTTCACTTTGTTCGGATTCTGATTTCATATCTTGTTCACTTTGTTCGGTTTCTGATTCCGTATCTTGTTCACTTTGTTCGGATTCTGTTTCCGTATCTTGTTCACTTTGTTCTGATTCTGATTTTGTAACTTGTTCACTTTTTTCGGATTCTGATTTCTTATCCAGTTCACTTAGTTCATGTTCAATTTTCATGTCTTGTTCGCTTTGTTCAGGTTCAAGTTTCAATCTTTTCGCCACTATTAAAAATAATTTTAAAAAAGTCTGGTTAATATTATAAAATAACTTATGTTATTTCTAAAAATAATTTTTCGTATCAAAAAGCTATTATTAAGCATTTTTTGGCTTCTTCATACATTGGGAAAAAATTTTCACTTTTTATGATTTAAATGTTTTCTTCGTAAAAATTTACCCTTTTCCTCTGGTTTGAGTGATTCAATAATAGTGAAAGTTTTCGTGGCGAAATAAAGTCCCGGCATTCCGATTACCAATTTTTGTCCGCTACTCAAATGACCAACGGTGGTGAGCACAGATGTTTGGACCTGTTCAAATTTTTAAAAAATCCATAATCCACCAAAAATCCGCTATTTCGATATGTTCAATATTCCATTGATCGCACATAACGAAAATATATTTTTAGAATTTAATCAAAAAATTTAAATCAAATTAACATTTTTAGTTATATAACGAAAAAATGTAGGATCTTCTGGTCAAAGAATTAATTGCTAGAAAAATACACAGGGGTCCATAAGTCCAAAGGAAAACATTATGAAGCGAATAATTTCTCTTTCTATCTTATATTGTCTTTTCGCGGGAAGAAAAGAAAAAGGAAAAACGAGAGATAACATTAACAGACACTGTAAATTCGGTCAGAGAAACTTCCAATCAGTGTTGTTAAAAGCTCCGACTACGACTCCGCTCCGGAGTCGGAGTCAGAGCCAAATTGTAGGAAAGACCGGAGAGCCGGAGCAAAATTTTTTGAGCAGCCGGAGTCGGAGCCGAAAAATTGTAAGGGATCGTAATCAGGACCGGAGTCGGCTCCGACGGAGCCGGAGTCGGAGTAAATAAAAATCGGAGCCGGAGTCGGAGCCGACTCCGGTCCCGCTGGAGTCAGAGTTTGAGTCGGAGCAAAATTTTTTCGGAGCCGGTGCCCGGAGTCGAAGTCGGAGCAAAAAATTCCGATTTTAACAACACTGCTTCCTATGGACATCGAAAAAATTCCTCAATTTGTAATTATTTACCCTCTTGAAGTACAACACATCGATGATCACTTCTTGGGCCTCCTCATTGCAATCGGCCCAATCGAAGTGATTTCGGTCAAATTCCAGGAATTTTTTGGCCCCTCTCTCTAGTTCATTTTGCACTCCCCGTTGGACAGATTCGAGGATCAAATTTTCACGATTTTGGCCGCAAAAAATGCGAATTACAAATTTGTGCCCTTCCGGTTTCACATAAATTTTCACACCCGACGAGAGGGCAAAGAGGTGGAAAATGATAATTAGTGATGAAAATAGGACTTTAGAAAGTGACATTTGATCTGAATATTGAAATTTTAAAATTATTAATCAAAAAATATAAAACAAAGAAATCGGGTAAATTTGGTGGAAATTGTCAAAAAATCCATAAAAAATATGAATTTTTTCGAACCCTACAAAAATTCAAAGAAGTTTGTAATCTAAAAAAACTAATTTTTTCGTTTAAAAATTTGTGTTAGTGAAAATTTAGATTTCTAATATTTTGGATAATTTTAGAAATAATTTCATGACAAGCATGTATTCCTATTTATATAATGCGAAAACAATTATAAATAATGGTACAAATTTGCATCAATTTTGACAGAGATCTTTTTATTTTTTTCAAAACAATTTCATAAAATCATTTTGTTCCAGAAAAAATTTTATTCTACCTAATATATGAAACCTTTTTCTTAAAAATTATTGTGAAATGTAAAGAAAAATATTTTTTGTCGAAATAAAAATACATTTAAAAATTTACTAATTACTTATAAATTATTGACCCTTTAAAAGCCGTATTAAAATGCTCTAAATTAATTGAAAATAATTTTTAATTATAGAGCTAAGATAAAATTAATCCACTTTTGGAACAAAATATTATTATGATCACCTGAAAAATACCATTTATTATTATTATTATTATTATATTTTATTGCCATACGGCCCCCCTTAGATGGATGGAATTTTTTAAATATAAATTCATAAAAATTAATTTTATTATTTTATTTAATTTTATCATTAAAATTTATGTAGCTGGTCTTATCAAAAAAAACAAAAATATTAAATAAAAAAATAATCTATAGAATGTTAGCGGAACTTATTCTAATTAAATATTGATTTAATTTAGCAATTAGATTTTTTGTTTTAAGAGCTATTTTAAGCTCTTAAAACAAAAAATTGAGCGATTTTTGTATTTTTACGAGCGATTTTTGTATTTTTGCGATTTTTGTATTTTTATTTTGAGCGATTTTTGTATTTTTACATCGATGTCTCCAAAGGAGTGATCGCTTTCAAAAATTCTTCCTAAATTTTTTAATTTAATTATTTAGAAAATTCATATTATTATTTTAGAAAAAAAAATTTATTACTCAATTATATCAAAAATTAATTTTATGAAAGAATAGCTCATTGAATTTCAATTAAAAAAATAACAAGTTCGAAACATTCTTTTTTTTAAAACTTTGAACATTCAGCAGAAAAATCTATAATTATTTTACAAATTTTAAAATTCTAAAATGTGATTTTTCATTTATTTTTACCGAAAAAACATTTTCATTAAAAATAGCACTAACAATGGTAAGAAAAAAATTAATAAATCAAATAAGAGATCAAAGGAACAAAATTCAAACAAAAATCCAAATTTTGAGCGATTTTTGTATTTTTACATCGATGTCTCCAAAGGAGTGATCGCTTCCATCGAAGCCCTTTTGGCGACACAATTTTTTTGCTGCAGATTATGACTTCGTGGAGGAGGGTTGGATCTGAAAATTAAAAAATTTCTTTCTTTGAAAATTCACTAAAACAATTTCAAACAAGTTTGCAGGAAAATTGTAAAAAAAAATTAAATTTTAACCTCGGTGGGATTCTAGGGGGAGCCTGTTTTGGACGATCTCCAGATGCTAAATTCACGTAACCCCTGTGCCGATCTACCTAAAAAATGAATGAAAAAATTTATAATCATAAGTATGACAAAAAATTTAGTCTTATACTCCTGTTGATGGCGCCGGATCGGGTGGTGCAGGATCCGGAATGGGTTCATGTCGGAGAGTTTCGTCACTCCCGCTTCTCCAATTTCTAAATTTTAAAGCTTAAAATATTTCTATTTTAGAGTTCATAAATTTTTAGTTGTAAGTTTTTATTAAAAATAATTAACCTATTTATTAATTATCATTGTAGGAATTTTATGCAAAAAATATTAAGGACCAAAGAAATCGTGTTCATAAAAATTTCCGTTTTAAAACTTTTTCTATGTAAATTTTTAATTGATTTTTTTTTGAAAATTTTTTATTAAATTAAAAAATAATAGATTGTTGATATAAGAAACAATTACTTATTCCTTTGCATTGGAGATGAAGAGAAAAATTGTGGCGAATTTCGCTGAAAAAAGGAATAAAATTATTTTAGAAAAATATAAAACAAATTTAAAAATCTGTAAATAAAAATTCATATAACAAAATTTTCACTAATACCTAATTTGGGAAAAATTAAAATCAAAAAATATTCAAATCTAATAAATAATTGAAAATTTTTTCCTTTTTACCTTTTGACTCCCTAACAATGACCGATTCTGGGCCGTGGTAAGGGTCAGGGTCGAGTCGTTAGAGGAGGACACAGATGTCCGGCAGGAATCCTCTGTGCTGACGGTTGAAGTTCTGAAAGATTATTTATTTATTTTTATTTTAAAATTAAAAAAATAATAATAATAATAAATCGCCTGATGGTCTCCTTGGAGGTATCGTCCAGGGATGAATAGGTTCTGCTACAGTTGGCACAATTTTGTGGTCTAGTGGTACAACTGCAAGTGGAGCAGGAGGGGCCATCTGCAGCACCACCAGCGTGTCGGAAAGTACTGCTCGAATTTGATGAGGAGGCGGAATCGCATTTCTATGGTAAAGGCAGGTAATTTGGTTTTTATTTAAAAAATTTGAAAAGCGCAAAAGTTTAGCATTTGGATAGTAAAATTCAAAATTTCAAGAAAATTCTATTTTTTAAAAATGAAATAGCGCTATTTTAACTATGAACTCGCTAAGCGTAATGTTGTTTTTTAATTATAATTGATGGAATCTGGGTCACAACAAAAAATTATATGACCTAATTTTAAAAAATTATTTGCCCAGGGACATGAAAATTAAGATTTCCAATTTTTAAATTGAGAAATTTCAAGATAGCATTTATGATGAAAAATAAAATAAATTAATCACCATAGGCAACTGTGCATAATAGGACGACGAAGAGTTACAACAAGTGCCGTACTCCGCAGAAGAAGTAGAATTTGTGGAGGAGATTTTCATAGCTAAAAAATAATTTATATTGTTTTTTTTGAATTATTTTTTACTAGATGGAGATGGGCCAAAAGCTTCCAACGGCACAAAATCACGATGGCCAATGGGAGATTGGACAGCAAAATGCTCCTTTAAAATGACAGCAAAAAGAATTTTTTGAAATTTTTAACCTATCTATTTAATATTTTTTTAAATTTTCGTCTTAAAAATTTTCCCCATTTTTCCAATTTTCTCGCCCACTTTTTGGCTCCTCAGCGAGTCGCGCAGCAACTGTTTGCGGCGAGGGAACTCGCGCGCACGTCTCCGTGCTCGCGCGAGCGCACAGCATGCAATCGCGACGATCAGAGCGAAGAGTGCGATCAGCAGAATGCAGGCGATCAGGAAGTCTCGCCTCCACAAAATTGGCTCCTGATAGGGCTTGGTGCCTGGAAAATTTTTATTAATTTTTTTTTTGAAAAAATGCTATAATCGAGGGATTTTTAATTCACAAAAAGTTTTAATTTTTCCTTTTTTAAAAATGATTTTCGCCAAATATAGCTTATTTTTAAAGGAAATTTTGATGGAAAAATTCAAAAATAATTAAATAATTCTTATTTTTAAATCAACTTTATATTGTTTCGAAACTTCAATCAAAAAATAAATATGTAAATGAGGTACTTTCCTGTTAGTGGGGGGGGGGGGGNAAAACTTTAACGGGGGTGGCACCAGCCAAATTTCTTCAGTGTCCCCTCCCCTGTTAAAAGTTTGTCCCCCCTCCCCGTTAACAGGAAAGTACCGTAAATAAAAAAGTGCCCTAATGTCATAAAAAGGTCAATATTTTGTAAAAAACGGGAAAAATGATAAAATCTAAAATTAGCTCTAAATGCAAATTTAAATGTGAGCTTGATTTTGCGAAAAATTGTTAAATTTTTTTAGTTGTATTTAAAGAACAAAGGTTAAAAATGAATAACAATTGAGAATTTTGTTTTTTGCATCAGATGAGCTGCTCCTCGCATCAAATGATTAAATTATGATAATTTTTCATTTTATTAATTACAAATTTATTTTATTTTATATCTTAATTTTGCCTTTTTCGCAGACGAAGGGCAACAAATTGTGGCAATTTTGTTCCCCAACCGCTGCAGTCCGAGAACTCATCCAACCGCACTGATTTGACGGGATGGTGACGGAGGAGATCCAGATCGGAATGTCGTAGGCAATCTGGAAATTGAAGGAAAAATAAAATTTTTAATTCATCTTTTCTCCGGTTGAAATTCAAGGAAAATCTTTGGCTCCAAAATTTTTGTATCTTTTTGATAATTTCAGAAACTTTGTCCCATTTTTCATATCAATTTATAACATAATTTGTCGCCACTTTTATTAATTTTCCGTGAATTTTAATATTATTTTTGCCGATTTTTTCCTGTTTATAATTTGGGAAAATTTTTTTCTGATTTTTACTAATTTTCACCCAATTCTTTAAAATAAAATAGATAAATACAGTACAAATTTTCAATAAAATTACCCCGAAGGAATTATGGCGTTCCACATCGGTGACGTAACGTTGGCCCAATGCGTCAACGCGACTCGCCAACTCCTCCCGACGTTGGTCTGCGTTACGCAGAATGGGCATAAACGCACCCAAGGCTTGGCAGAACTGGACTGCGTCAGCGTAAGTGCTAAAATAATAAATAAATAAAATTTAATTTTGTAAATGGAGCAAAATTTTAAAGTTATGCTTAAAAATTAAAAAATAATAATTAAAAGAAATATTAACATTAATAATCATTTGATATGCTGAAAATTAAAATATTTAATAAAAAAAAGTTTATTTTTTAACAATCAAATGTGAAAGATTTAGAAAACTTTTTGAAATATTTTGTGTCGAAAATGAAATGATTTTTTTTGGTAAAAAGTAACAAATGAAAAAAAAATAAATTTTAAATAATTTATTTTGTAGAAATGTTAAATTTACTTTAATTTCATCTTTTTGATAATTTTTAAATGGCCAAAAATGTACAAAATTATACCTGGAGGCACCGATGAACAGAAAGCAGGACTTGAACTCCTCATGGCCCACCTGGAACCACCCCGGAGGACAGTCACCTAAAAATAGGGGGAAAATCCAAAATTTCCTGCCATGTCATTCCATAAAAGAGGTATAAAATTTCGGGTTTCTCAATAACCACAATAATACTCATTTTCCGGAATTATAAACTTCTCATGGTTCCAAAAAAAATCTGAAAAAAAAAATATTAAAAATATTATTTTTAGGTCGACTTTTCGAATTTTTGCTTTTAAAATTTTTATAAAAAAAAGTAGGGAATAAATTTAAATCCATTTTTCACCTTCGATCATCGATGTGTTGGACTCGAGCAGAGGCAAAAAATCTACTCGAGTTAATCGTGAGTCGTCTTTCTGATCCCGGATTTTGCCGGATGCCACCCCGACCTAAAAAAAATATATTAAAATCTATGGAATTGAACCAGCAATGCATAACTTGCCAGACCGGACCAAAAAGGAAAGTATTATATGCTAATTAATTATTATTTAGCAAAGTCAGATCACGTACCGTATTACGTACATGGAGTTCATGAAATACTCATATTTTTAATAGTTTTTTGATGACACGCGCTAAATTCGCACCGTACTTTCACGTGTTTTTAATATGTGATTATGTTATACGTGCTCCCCCGAGTACTGGTACGTGACACTTGGTACGTGTTTCTCAAAATGTCTAACCGTTCCCGGAGGTCCCCAGTAATTGTGGCGGGCATCCATCGCAGATGCTGCATCAAATTGGAGCTGATTATTCTAAAAATAAAAAGTAAAAAAACAGACAAATTGAATTTGTAACTTGTCAAAAGGGGTCATAAATTCTCCAAAATCGAATTTTGTACTTATAATTAGAAGATGAAACCAAGGTTACCTAACCTGCCAGAACGGACGCCCAACAAATTTTTTTTGTCACCATTTTTGTGTTTTTTGTTATATTAATTAACTCAATAAAAATAATTTCAAAATTTCTTTCCCCTCGAAAAATGTACAATGTTTCCGATCGGATCCAAAAGTTGTCCAAAAATCGAAATGCGCTTGGAAATTGAACCAGTGTTGCCTAACTTGCCAGATCGGAC
Organism: Rotylenchulus reniformis; assembly: GCA_001026735.1. NCBI lineage: Eukaryota > Metazoa > Nematoda > Chromadorea > Rhabditida > Hoplolaimidae > Rotylenchulus > Rotylenchulus reniformis. Next base: position 45,465 of record LDKF01000331.1, on the reverse strand, counting down.
GCCCACATAATCCACTTTACCATTGTCATTTCCGTGGTGGTTAGCTCAAAATCGTTGCGGGGGTTGTTGAACAGATTCCGTTCCATTTTTTGGTGCGCATTTCCGGCCAAAATTGTGCTCCGGAACCGGCCCATCTCCGGAGGCCCCACATGGGTCCACCAGTCGAAGGAGACACCTCGCTGAGAGAGCACCTGGAAAATTTTTAAAAATATTTTTGGTACTTCAACATAGTGGCGGCCTATTTTTAGAGTTTCTAGTTTTTTTTTAATTTTAAATTTTTGTAAATTTTATAGAATAAAATATTGAAAATTTTAAATAATGGTTCGATCCATCAGACTGAAGATTTTTCTTCTTTTTTAAGTGTTCAAATTAAATTTTTATAATACTTAAGCTGCTTTTACGGGTGTTTAACAACAAAAATTAATTATTTGGATTAAATTTTTTTTGTTTTTTTTTTTAATTTTAGATTTATAATTTTATCGAATTAAATATTGAAAAATTTAATGCAATAATTTTATAAATTTAAATATTAATTTAATTTTTTAGATTTTTCATAGAAAATATGAATATAAAGAGGGAGAGAGCACAATAATGCGAGAGAGTGGCGAAAGAAGTCAGATGGGTGCGAAATAGTACAGCAATTTCGTCACAATTCACAATCGAAAATAGTTCCCAGCGAACATTTGTGTGAGAAAGACATGTATTTTTGACGAAGCGCAAGAACTAATGACTCTCCTGAAATACCAGTGGACAAAACCACTATAAAAAATGATTGCGGAAATGATGAATCTGACGGGCTCATAGAATGATCACAAGTGATTATTTAATGATTTCTGATCCGCAAAAAAAATTTATTTAAAAGCCAAAATTCATATAAAAAAATAGATGTTTAAATTTCTATTCGCAGTGGACAAACCACTTAAAAATGCTGCGGGAATGATGATTAAAGATTAATAGAGCCCGAATTTTTAATTTGTAAACTATATTTTTATTTTCATTCTATTTAGTGAAATATGCTTCGAAAAAACATGTTTTTAGATGGTTAAGCATTTTAAAAATTTTTTAAAAAAACTATAATAGGTAACTATTTTGGGAGAAATTTCCTTCATAAAATGCAATAAAAATTGGATAAAAACTGTTTTGGCCTTTTTCGTGCTGAGTCATTATCTCACAAGTGCCAAAAAGGGCGTTACCTCACTAGTGCCAAAATGACAGAGAGAGGGACGGAAGAGTCGCTGACTATGATTATTACTACTAATTGTCTAATAGGGGCAAAACGACGAAAGAGTGACCAGAATAAAAATTATTACTATTATAATTAAAAAATAAAATAAGAAAAAAATATATAAAATAGCAGAAATTTTTTTTGAAAAATTCCCAACAAATTAGATTAGTTTTTTTCGAAAAACGGCAATTTAAAAGTTTAATATGAATTCCTGAGGTTGCAGAATTCTAAAAAAACTGGATCTTTTAAATTTTATTAGTTTCATAAATTAATAGTTTACTTTTAGAAAAAAACGAAAAATTCTGATTTCAAGCCAAACTATTGAAAGATTATGATAAGGATTGTTGGAATTTTCTAACAAAAATGAATTTCTGCGATTTTTATTTATTTTTTCTTATTTTATTTTTTAATTACAATAGTAATAATTTTTTTTATTTTATTTTTTTATATTTCGTCGTTTCGTCCATATTAGTCATTTAGAGTATTAATCATAGTTAGCGACTCTTCCGTCCCTTTCTCTGTCATTTTGGCACTAGTGAGGTAACGCCTTTTTGGCACTTGTGAGGTAATGACATAGCACCGGCCTTTTTTGGCTTTTAGCAACTATTTGGGGTAAAAAACTAAAATAGTTTACTATTTTTGGGTTTTTAGCAACTAAAAATCCGGGCTCTAATGATTAAGGGTCATTAAACAGTTGATGAAAATTCATAATCTGCTGATCCGCAAAAAATAAAACAAAAAAAGCTAGATTGTTTCCTCCAATATATCCTTTATAATAAATATTAAATCTATAATTTTTCAAAAATAAACAAATAGGAGAATAATAAAAGATTAATATTTTATCCGAGTTTGGTGAGAAAATAATTCTTATCCTTAACAAATTTTGCCAGATTTTTGGTCTTTTTGCAATGTTTGCAATGTGCAATTAAAAGCATTTAATTAGGGAAAAAGAGAGAACGCTGCAATGTGAGAGAGTGGCGAGGGAATTCATAGATACACGAAATAGCATAACAGTTTGAACCAAAATCTTCCATCGAATTCTTTTCAGTGAAAATTTGGGTAGGAAAATGGTGAATGTTAAGCAGTGGTTACAATGCTGCGATTGTCGCTGCGATCTGCGATAATCGCACCGCAGCGATGGTTACAATGCTGCGATTTACTGCAGCGACGCGTCGCAGCGACCATTTTTGGCTTGGTTCTGCCGGACAAACTGCTGCGATCGTCGCAGCGAAAACAAGAGGAATGATCGCAGCATTGTAACCACAGCTGCGATTTGGTCGCAGCGATCTGCGATGCATCGCTGCGATAATCGCAGCATTGTAACCAGAGCTGCGATAGTTTTAATATCGCATCTCCTTGCGTTGCGATTAAACAAGTTTTGATCACAGCATTGTAACTAGAGCTGCGATTTGGTCGCAGCGATCTGCGGTGCGTCGCTGCGACGATCGCAGCATTGTAACCGCAGCTTTAGGTAGACAAGAGTCAAAAATACCCCATTCAGTGGACAAAACCACTGTAAAAAATGTTTGTGAAAATGATCAAAGTTCCTGCGCTTAATTTTCAAATGGTCCAAGGCCAAAGTGATTAAAATGAATTTTTCTGATCCGCAAAATATTTTAGAAATAAGAGATTTAACATAACAGCCAAATTAAGGAAAAAAAGGGACTAGAGGAATTGTCTTTATATGTAATGATCGATTTTTCAAAAAAATTTCTAAGATCTCAGTTTTGGTTCTGACAATGAGTTTCGTGCCAAGGCATTTGCCTGAAAAAGTATAAATGTTTCTAACTTCCTATGCATTTTCTCGTTTCTTATTACGCTGTTTTCTTTTGAAACCAGGGAATTTCATAAAAAAAAATTGAACTATTTTGTATTTTTATAATGAAAGAGAGAGAGATAGCAGTTTGTGAGAGAGAGGTAGGGAAGTCAGAGGAATATGAACAATTTCGTCACAATTGTTGCTAAAAATGCACCTTATTGTTAGCGATTATTTTTCAGAAAAGAAATGATGTACATATTTGACGAAATTGTGGTAACGGTAACATATTAGTAGACTAAACCGGTGCTAGGTCGTTTCGGCGAAAAGTGCCATAAGAGAATAATTTGTCCCAAAATAATAATAAAAAAGTTAATAAATTAATTAAATAGTTAATTTCAAGTGGAAAATTGAAACTAACAAGAATTTGGTAGATTTTTTATTAATAAAACACATTTTCGGATGACTTTCAAAATAAATTATTTTTTCTGGAAGAGTAAGATAATGATCGGATCTATGGATAAAATTCAGAAATGGAAGGACTTTTTAATAGAAATTAAACTATATCTTTATCAACTAGGAGAGAGAAGAGAGACCAAGAAGAGTGTGTTATAACACGAGAGAGTGGCAAGAGAAGCTAGAAGGACACGAAATAGCACATCAATTTTGCAACGATCCTCGCTCAAAATTGCACTCCAGCGATAATTAGTGAGGAATTTGGATAACTTTTGCGAAACGATAATCATTTCGTGCGCGTCTTTTTGTATTTTATCACAGTGGACTAAACCACTATAAAAAATGTTTGCGGAAATGATGAATTACCGTCACCAATGATCCAGAGTGATTAATAGAAAATTTTCTGATACGCAAAAATATTTATGATCAAAATCAACAAATTTTTATTGGTACTTCTAAATTTTATAGAAGATTGAAAATTTTCAAATTTTACTGATTTATAGAAATAAATTGATTTCCGTCTTCTCAACCTCGAACATTTATTTCTGAACCCATATAATTAAAAATCAATTCAAATATAATTTTCTTTAAAGATTAATTCACATGTGGAATTTATTCATGTAAATTTTATTAGTAAAATATTCTTGACTTTTAAAAAATTTATTTAAAATATTTATTAAATGCCAATTTTGGGGGGGGGGAGTTTAAGTTGTCAAGCCAATTAAAAATTAATAAATCTAAAATGTTCTAAAGATGTAAAAATATCAAATAGCGATTTTTCCAAGAGAATGGGAGCATTCGATCGTTTGAATTTTTTCGAAAATATCGTAAAATAAGGCTTTTCATAAAATTTTCGAAATTTTTGGCCAAATTTCGAAAAACTAATAAAAAGATTCTGCGCAGCTTTGCCTTTTATATTTTTGGTCTAAAAGGTCTAAAATAAAGTTTCCCTGCCATTTTCCTTCATTGTAGAATTATCCGGACACGGTGCTAGGTCGTTAGGCCACACGGCTCAAAACGGGCGTTTAGCCACACGGCTCAAAAATAATAATCTACCTATCAAAGGGGATTACATAATGTTTTAAAAAACGAAACACCGCTTATATGTTTAAACATTGAATCTTGCGGGTTCTACATTCCTCGGGGGTCTACTCTATATGCCATAATCCGGCTCTCATTTATTTTTTATTTGAAATTAATAATAATTTAGAATTAGATTTTTTAGTGATTTTTTTCCTTCGACATTTGGTTACATATCTTTCGACCCAAAATATCACCACTTTTACCATGGTAATATTAAAGTGATGTTATTTGGGTTGGTGATACAGTATTATGGGTGTGTCCCATTATTTAGATCGCGAAAAAAAATTTTTGATTTATTCTCTTTATATTTCACAGACATAAATAGGTTTTCTTATAATTTTTCGAAATTAACAGCGTATCTTGCGAAGTCAAGATTTTTAAATTAAACTTTACTATTCTAGAAATCCACTAAAAAATAATTTTCCAAATTATTTTTTGAACCGTGTGGCTAAACGCCCATTTTGAGCCATGTGGCCTAATGACTCAGCACGTCCGGACACGCATAAATGGCGATTGCTTTCAATTTTTTGCTGTGATGGGCGAATAAAAGGAGACACAAAGTGAAAAAGAAAAGAATCTTAATAAGAATAGCTTCGTTGACATCTTATTAGAAATATTTTACTTTAGCTTTTTATTTGGGTATTTTTATGGATTTTTAGATGTTTTATTGTATATACAAAATTGTCACTCACCAAAAAATTTTGGCTTTTTATAAGAAAAATAAAGAGAGCACTAGAACGCGAGAGAATGGTGAGAGAAGTCAGAGTGATTCAAAATAGTGTTGTATTTTTGTCCAAAATCTTCCATCAAATGTATATCAGTGAAAATTTGCATAGGGAAAAATGAATGAACTTTTGGGCGAATAATCATTTGGACGCATCACTGTAAAGTGGACAAAACCACTATAAAAAATGTGTGCGGGAGTGATGAAATCTTTCCCATCACAATTGATGATCCAAAATGATTAACAAAAAATTCTGATCCGCAAAAAAATTTTTCTAGAAGATGTAGAAATATTCTTCATCGAGAATCTAGATGGATTATCAACAAATTTTTAATTTGAAAAAAAATTCGCTTTTTTGGATTTTATCTATAGTTCCTCTAAAAAATCATAGGATATCGCTATACGATTTTCCAAAGACATTTCATGCCAGTGGGAAAAATTTTTATATTAGTTTTTTGATTGTGGCTTTAAATGGATTAACCGATTTATAAAAATAATTTTGATATTCACACGTGCAAAAATTTCTCCCACCTGTCTTTTTGGCCTTCGGCTCTGAAATTCGTCCTGCTCCCGGCCGTCGTGGAACCCAAAACGTTCCAAGTAAGGATTGCCATGGCCGAGGGCCAAATTTTGGTCGAAATAATTGTCGGAGAGGTACAGCGGAGCATTGGGGCCAAAACCTTGAAAAATAATGCAAAAATAATAAATTTATAAAAATAAATAAATTTTTTAAAAAAATAAGGTTTTGTTTCCTTTTTTCGACAAAAAATGATTTCTTTAAAAAGAGAAAAATAAATTATGGACATAGATGGAAACAGGCATGCACACGGCTACGATTTTTCATAGCCGTAGCCGGCTATAGCCGTGGGGTTCATAGCCGTAGCCGTGTGTAGCCGCGTTATTTTTCAAAAATTTGTAGCCGTAGCCGCGGCTAGCCGCGGTTAACCGCGGCTATTCAGCGGCTTTATTTAGAATCAATAGCCGTTAGCCGCCCGTAGCCGTCAAATTTTTAAAAATTTGTAGCCGTAGCCGCCCGTAACCGCGGCTTAGCCGTAGCCGTGTGCATGCCTGGGTGGAAAGTAGGAAAATAAAGTAAAAAGTTTTAAAAACAATTATCCTATCCATGAATGTTTAAATATTAAAGTTTCCATGAATGTTTAAATTCCAAAATGTTTAAATATTAAAGAAAAAAATCGAATGCAAAAATAAAATAAATTTTTTATTTTATTAGATGAAAGAAAAATGTGAGGGAGTATATTTAATCGAGAGAGCGGACATAGAGGCTAGCGCGGTGAGAATGTGCCCAATGATTTGTCTCGCGGGAAAGCGAGCAAAGAAAACAGCGTAGGGCGAAGAGAGAGTACACGGCGAATTTTTCACGCGAGAACGGGTAGAGAAGCTAGTGCAGAGATGAGAGAGTGCACCTTTTCGTTTGACTTCTCTCGCACACTATGCAACCCATAATTAATGTTTACATTCTCAATCCACTAGTATTTGGGGTAGAGAAGCAAAATTCGGTCTTTCAGTAGACGGTAATACTTTACCGATGGTGGAAATGATGAGCAGAGGGCATATGACTCCTCGTGAGTTAGAGCATCCCTAGCCCTGAGCCTCTAATCTAACCAAGGCCCAACGGACTGCTGATCCACCCGGATAAATTTTTTGAAAGATTTAAATTATTTAAATCTGAAATTTGAAAAACTCAAATTTTAAAAGAATTATTAACAAGACTTATCTTTCTAATTTGTAGGAAAAATACGGAAATAAAGCTGTACAAAGTTATTTTTTTAAATGCTTAGCTATACGAGGTCACCTCCCTCCCCCTAAATGTCTGTTATAAAAGCCCTCTAAGCCCTAAATGTCTGCTATAAATTTTCATAAAGAATCATCCAGTTTGGCCAAGCTGAAAAAAGTTATGGCCAAGATAAACCATAAAATCGTGGTTTTGGCCAAAGATCTGGTCATAACTTTTTTTACTTGGACAAATCGTGGAGTTGTTCTTGGGAGTTTATAGCAGACATTTGGGGCTATCTTTTGATATCAAACTCGCTTCTCTAGGTTATACCTGAAAAAAGATATACCTAACCATTTTTAACTTGCGGCGGGGAAACGACCGGTGGGGAAATGATGTGCACCGATCTTCTCAATATTTTGCTTTTTGGATGAAATTCTCAAGAAAAAAATTTTGGATGGTTCTTTTTTTGATTTTTTATGATTTTCTCAACTATCGACCAAAAATCGCATTTTTAGCCAATTTTATTAGAAAAAGGTCGATTTTTTATGCAACGACCTGTTGGTAAGTAAAGGAAGATTTAAAAAATTTTGCAGTGGAAAGTTGAAAATATAGGTAATTAAAGAGTGGATAGTAAAAAAATTGAAGACAAACTTGACTTCAAACATAGCAATTATACCAAACTATCTTAATTATATTCATAGAATGTTTGTTTTGAAAAAATCTGTATGATGTGGGATGAACTTTTTTAATTTGGTACCTAATTTATGACTCCTTTTTAATGTTAAATAATAATTTGATGGAGTGTAATAAAGGAACAGAAACCGTACAAATTACAACTTTCGCTAAAATTCTCTAACTTCTCTCGCTTTTTGCTCTTCTTCATCTCACTCTCTTCATTTTCACTGATTTCTCTCACCGATTCTATCTCTAAGATTATCATTCTTTGTCTTCAAAAATTAAAAAATATTAAAAAAAACGAATTTTTACCAATTATTTCAACTCAAAGTTGTTAAATAGTGCAAAAAAAATTCTGCAAAAATTGCAGCAAAATCTAAAGATTTTCTAAAAATGCAATTTTATATTTTTATTTTTTTTACCCCCTTTTGGGCCTTCCGAGTCCAGCGTGTGCCAGCCAACATTGTCGGTGATCAAATTATGCGAAAAATTTGCCGACACGCCGTTGATCAGAATCTGAAAAAAATTAATGATTATTATAGGAGGGAATTGATAATCAAATTTAATTATTGAATTTTAATAAATTATTCAAAAATAAGCAAAATTCTAAAAATGAAATTTTGATAAAAAATGATTATAGCAATTTAAAATTTAATAAGTAAAAACAATTTGATAAAAACAAATTTATTAATCCATTGAACTAAATACAATTAATGCAACACGTAATCACAACATTAAATGTTTATTTTTTTCGAATTTATTAAAATTTAAATAGATTTTTTAACCTACCGTGTCCGCATAAAGCGCAAAGTTGCGGGCGATCAGATTGTTCAACAAAATGGCCCGTTGTATACCGTTGCCAAATAGGGCTAGGGAACTGCAAATAACAAAAAAAAAATCAAAAATTTTATTGGAACCATTACCAATTTTTACATAAAAAGAAAGACTAGCTTCAAAAAACGGTCTTTTAAAATCTATTAATTTTTTAAAATCAAAAAAATATAATTTTTTAAACCTTTAATGCGAAAATAAATTTCGAAATCACAAAAAATAATAACAAATATTTTATGAATTCTCAATTGAAAGATGTCATTCCACTAATAAGAAGAGAGAGCACGGGTTCCGACGGAGAAGTGAGAGAAGTCATAGGAAAAGAAATAGCACTACACTTTCTTCCTTGTCCTCACTTCAATATGCTCCTTAGCGATTATTTTGAAGGGAAATTAAGTGAATTTTTGGCGGAAAAATTATTGATACCAATGGTAACAGTCTCAGTGGACTAAACCACTATAAAAAAAGTTTGCGGAAATGATGAACTGGTCTGTCCTGTTTGATATAAAAATGATAAGAAAATTTTCTGATCCGCAAAAAAAAATTTGGATTAGATTTTTCATGGAAATTTTTCAAACAACTTGTAAATTCACAATTCTTGGCTCAAAATAACCCTTATTTGGTCCTGATCCCCTTTCAATATGATTAAATTAAAGGCCATACAAAAAATATAATAAAATGTCAATTTTGAATATAATTAATAGTTGATTAAATTTTTTAACGAATATAAAATAATATTTTCTTCAGAAAAAAAGCACGAGCTTAATAGCAAAATGACAAAAGTTATGAAATTTTTTAAAATGTCTCCATTTTTTAAGATAGCTAGCCAAAAAAATAAAAAGCAAAGTTGTATAGAATTTTATGCTCTAGTTTCAGTATTTTTTCGTAATTCCAACAAAAAGTTCAAAATTTCGTGAACCCCCCATTATTCGAAATTCAAATTCAGAAGATAGAGCACAAAATTCTGCACAAGTTTGCTTCTTATACTTTTGGCCTAGCAAGCTTTAAAAAAGTTTTCGGCCAGATTGGCCAATGTGGAAAAAGCCAATTTTTATGATCATACGTGGAATTGGAGTTCAGTCCGATGGCATTGCTCTTCAGCACGGCAATGAGACGTGCCAAGGGGCTGGAGCTGTTGGCGCCCACAAATAAACCGCCTTGGTTGTGCCGAAGTGAATTGGCACGGAAAAGGAAAAGCTAAAAATTGGAAGGAAAATCAAAAATTCGAACTTTTTATAATTGTTCCTTTTTTAAATATTTTTTGAAAAAGCAAAAGAATAAATAAATAAAATTTCGAACTTTTCATTTTAGAAAATTTAAATTTTTAAAATTTATTCAATTTTCATTTAATAATTTATCTTTACAATAACTATCTGGATTTTCTGTTTGCTAGAAAAAAAAATTTATTTAAAAATTCATTTAATTGAGGATTTGCATGAATTTAAAAAATAAATTGATATTTTTAAATTAAAAAAGACAAATAATTGATTCATTTTTTACAAATAAAAATAAAAAATTCCCCACCATTGTGTTGTGCAAATGCATTTCGGCGGCTTGCAGGGAAGTGGACACATTTCCATACAAGTGATAACCATTGCGGTCCATGACGCACTGTTCAATGATCACATTTGGACCCATCTGAAATTTTTTGAAAAATAAGTAAATTTTAGACCAAAAAAACGCAAAAATTGAAAAATGTTGAAAATCATGTACAAAATGATTTGATTTAAAAATAAATAATTTTTTATTCCACATTAATGTGTATTTAATTTTTCCATAAATTAACGTGAACAGGAAAAATAACTTATTTTAACTAAAAATTTCAATAAAAAATTAATCACTCTTAAAAAAATTTTAAATTTTTTAACATGGGGTTAGTCAGTTTGCTGCCATAATAAAATTGTTTTCTAAAATTTTAATTTCAAAAAAGATTGAACTTTTGGTAAAAAAATTTGTCTCAAGTATGCAAAATTAAAATTGTTACATTACTATAATAGTTGAGTTAAACTCAAATTTTCCTATTTGAAAAATCTTCTTAAAATCGCAAAAATTAGATAAGTTTTTTATTAGAAAATGGACCGTTGGTTTCAAAAATTATTTTTCATCCCGCGATTTCACTCACCTCTCCCAGATTACGGTAGTGCAACGCCCCACGGTCGTTGTGCAACAGCCTGGATTTGTGTAACGCCACTTCGTCCACACTCTTGGTGCCGAGCGGTGCGGTCGGCAGGGTGGCCACTTCGGCCAGAAAACCTGGAAATTTCTACCGTAACTCTTCTACTGTTGTCTATGGATTTCCTACCGTAAGCATGAGTATGTTTAAAAGGATTTTATATATTTTCTACTGCTGGATCTTCTATCGTAATCGCATAGAATTTTTATATATTTTAAATTGCATGCGTATGATTTTTATATTTTATATTCTCCATAATCCTTTGGAATTTTTTGATCTTCTATTCAAAAAATTGAGTTATTTATTTTCTGATGAATTGATTTTCTACCATAATTGTGTGCATTTTAAAAGGATTTAAATTTTTCCTAATGATTTTTTTTTGGACTTTGTAGAATTTTAACTGTCTACATTCTTGCATTTTTTAATATTCTGGCATAATTGTGACCGTAACCATGTGGATTTCGCCGTATACCCTTTCTTCTACTTTTATTTTTGGTAAAATATACCGTTTTAGATTTTGATAGACATCATTGTAAAAGTTGGTGTCCTACCGTATTCCCCGTCCTTAAGTTGGTGACCTACCGTATTCTCCGTCCGCTGCAGTGGCCCTTAGGTGCAATGCGATTACGGTGCTTCTCGTAGGCACCGCGGCGCCGTCATCTTTACTGGACATCATGGACGAGGCGTTGTAGATTCGGAGCAAATTTTGGAGCCTGAAAAATTCTTGGCTGATCAGACCTTTTGAAAAATTAAAATTCATGGAATATTTTGAAAAAGGGGTCAATTTTTTTTAATTTCCCAGATTTAATGAAATCTAAACCCAACACTTTTTGATGTTTCTAAAAATCATTTATTTACCTATTTCACAATTTTGACCATTCAAGAAATTTATCCAAAAAATTTGAACCAAAAAATATTTTTTTTTGTAAAAAAGAATTCCACAATTTTATAGCATTTTGATTTTATTTATCAAAAATAAATACATATAAGTATATATGGCATTTTTAGCAATTTTAGATCGTAAAATTTAGAAGTAAATAATCGTTTTTGAATAAATAAATATCAAATTATGCAAATCTCTCACGAAAATACGGCGCCCGTGTAGACATGCAAAGCGTCAGGGCGTGGAACGCCTTCCGATGCAGCGTAAAAGTTAGCTTGGACCAGGCGAAAACCTAGAAAAAATCTTAGAAAATGTAAGAAAACTAACCCCGAAAAAAACCTAGTGGGCGGGCTCCTTTCTTGGACCGGAACACCTTGACACAGTCCACCGGCATAGAATCATACTTGTAGAACAACAGCAGCCGTCCGGAGACCTGAAAATTAGGTTAATTTTAGCTAACCCTATTAAAAAAATTTATAAATATTTTCTAAAGTTAGACATTTCCCCAGCCCAAGCTTTTAATTGCAACATTTTTTAAATTTCACTGTTCTAAGCAAAAAATTCAACCCATAGTCTTCAATCTTCTAAAAAAAGAAATCTGCTTAATATTTCTCAATTTTCTCCCAAAGTTTCACCGATTTTTTTCGCCAATTTCATTCTTAATAAGAATTTTTAAATTTTTGATTTTTAACACCTGAAAAGCTAAAAAATTTCAGGGAAATTTAATTTAAAAAATGAAAAATATATTTTTAATTTTATTAACCAAAACTTTTTGCGACCTGTACTTCCTTGCCAACCGAGCAGATGTCCAGCATTCCAGGCATTTGGTACGGAATCGTGATCGGACCTCTCGGCACCGTGGTTGAGCCTCCGGAAGCTGATGAAGTTGCCTAGAAAGGATTTAAATTTTAAAAATTTATAATAAGTTTCTCGTAATTATATAGCCTATGAAAATTGCAAATTTTTTACAATTTTGCCGCGTTTTAGTCTTTTAGTCTGTCTTAAGTTGAAAATTGTGCCTCCAAGTCTGAAGAAATGTTATTAATTTCTTTCCTCACAAGTCAGATACATATATATTTTTTGCTTTTTCTCCATATTTTGCATGTTCTTATGCAAATTTTGCCTTTTTTCCTGTTTTCGACCTAAATTTTTGCGGCTTTACGTTTTACAAATGAGTGAGGGTGAGATTATACTTAATGGACCCATCTTACATATATTAACTATTCAGATTTTCCCATTTCAATTTTTTGACTAAATCTCGCAATTTTTTAACCTGCAGATTTGCAGCCAATATGTTCACCCCGAGCCCGCGGTTGTGCGAGATGTTCAGTGCGCTCAGCACCATTCCACCTGCGGGCTGCAGCACCTGCAGCGCGTGCATGGACGAGTTGGTGACATTCAGGTTGTGCAGCATCGGCGAGCGCTGAACGACCTGCAGGAAAAATTTAAGTCAGAAAAAAGAGTTTAATTAAAAAATTTTTCACTATTTATCTTCATAAACTTAATTTTCTTTGAAAAAAATGGCTAGAAACAAAATAAGCTCAATTTTTCTAAGAACTACTAAATGAAAAATTGATAAATTCATTTAAAATTAAAATTTTTAAATAATAATTCGCATTAATTTTTTTCTTTGACTCCCATCAAATTATTTAAAGAAAAATGATCAATTTCTAAAAAAAATTTTACTTCATCTTTTTAGGAAAATTATTGCTTTTCCGAAAATAAAAAATTAAAACATTGGTACTTTTACAGTTTACGTGACCCATTTTTTCCAAAAAAAGAAAA
>LDKF01000331.1:0-12837 GCA_001026735.1 Rotylenchulus reniformis | reverse complement strand
TGCGCTAGAAGACCTACAGGGTGACAAGAAAGTCCTGTCCCACACTAAAAAGTGGATAACTTTTTAAAAGTTTAATTAAATGACTTTCCTAAACTATCAAAAGATGCGCAACAAAATTGTATACAAAAATTATCATTAGATAGAAAAGTGCCTATTCATTGTAATAAAAATCAAGACGAAATTGTTTGGGAAAAATTTCGGCGCTGCGCCGCAGGTAACCTCCCATCCTTCTCACGGACGAAATATTTTTTTCAGAATTGAACTCTATCATAATCATTAAAGCGATCAAATCTAAGCAGAAAACTTCCCTCTTTCTGATCATATTTTCAGTTATTGCAAATATTCATCAAGAGTATTGTTTTGGGCCGGAATATTTTTCACTTGCAAAAACCCTTGATTTTTGTAAAGCTAGGGGTTAAAATCAATAAAGTTTACTATTCATGAGAAAATCTCCAGGCTGTTTTGAGACCTCTTGCTATGGGCTACATTTAGGTTACAGGACTGGATTTTTAAAGAGGATTCAACTCTTGCCCAGAAGACCTGCAAAATTTAGGACTGGTGTTAGGCCCATAAACCCGATTTCATATAAGCCTAAAGAGATATTTGTATCCATTTTTTCTAGCTATAAAAGAATTATTTTTTCTGGACCATTTTGAAGGCAAGCCCATGTTAATTATTCATAAAAAATGGAATCGCTCAGCTTGCGATTTCCAGAGAAATTGCTAAAAATCCTGAAAAAAAGCTGCGGCGCAGCGCCGAAATTTTTCCCAAACAATTTCGTCTTGATTTTTATTACAATGAATAGGCACTTTTCTATCTAATGATAATTTTTGTATACAATTTTGTTGCGCATCTTTTGATAGTTTAGGAAAGTCATTTAATTTAAATTTTAAAAAGTTATCCACTTTTTTAGTGTGTGACAGGACTTTCTTGTCACCCTGTAGAGAAGTGAGTCTGTTTTAAAAAGATAGCTCTAAATGTCTGCTATATATTTGCAAACAAAAACAAATATACCATTTGGCCAAGTTATTTATTTTTTGACACCAAAATCACTTTTCTAAGTAAGTTTTGGTTAAAAATTTTGGTAATCATTTTTTAGCGCTGGAGGGAAATGATGTCTATCCGTAATCTTTGGGCCAAAAAGCAGTCCATAGAAAGTGGTTTCAAATAGCCCGGGAGATTTTTCCATATCTAATAAACTTCATAGATTTTGACCCCTAAGTATCCAAAAAAAAAGGATTTTTTGCCCATGGAAGAACTTCCGGCCCTAACTAAAACTTATGAGGCCTTTTTGAAATGACTGACAATATGAGCAGAAAGATCAGGTTTTCTGCCTCTACTTTGTCATTTTGATGATTATGGATAGGCTTCGATTGTGAAAAATTTTCGTCTGGGAGAAGGATGGGGGGTACCTGCGGCGCACTGGAGGAGCAATCAAAATGTTTGGGGCCGAAATTCGTTATTTGATTCATAAGCTAAGCTGAATTTTTTAGGAACTATAGGGCCCTGTATATAGGTCATTTTTGGCCATAAGTTAGATTGATTTTCCTTTTGATCCCGGTCTCGCGTCAGACTTTTCTCATGGAAACCCGGGGATTGCGGTTCATTCGCTCCCTGAGCCTGTACCGGTTTCGCTTGGTTTTTATGGACTTACCCTTTCGCTCCTTTTTAAGTACTCTAATATACCATACTCCTTATGCATATAATTTATTTTTTTCCCTTTTGAATTTTTTTACTGGAATTTTTTGATGGTTCGGTATGCAGTCATCCTAGAAACGCCAAGTAGGGTTGATATTTTGGAGGCTCTTATTCCCTACTCAGATAATGTAATTTCGATATTCAGTGGCTAGATTTAATAGAGAATTGAATGGCCTAGAAAACGAAAAAAAACTTTAAAGAATCCTCAAAGAAAAGTTAGGGGTAGGGAAATGATTGTAACATGACTTTTTGTCACCCTGTATTTCTATATCTTTTAGAGAATTTTTTTTGCGGATCAGACTTTTTTTGTTAATCAGAAGTATTTCAATATCTTCTAGAAAATATTTTATTTTTTTCGCGGATCAGAAATTTTTGTTAATCATTTTGGATCATCAATTGTGATGGGAAAGATTTCATCACTTCCGCACACATTTTTTATAGTGGTTTTGTCCACTTTACATTGATGCGTCCAAATGATTATTCGCCCAAAAGTTCATTCATTTTTTCCCTTTGCAAATTTTCACTGATATACATTTAATGGAAGATTTTGGACAAAAATACAACATTATTTTGAATCATTCTGATTTCTCTCACCATTCTCTCGCGTTCTAATGCTCTCTTTATTTTTCTTATAAAAAGCCAAAATTATTTGATTAGTGACAATTTTATATACACAATAAAACAGCTAAAAATCCAAAAAAATACCCAAATAAAAAGCTAAAGTAAAACTATTTCTAATAAGATGTCAAAGAAGCTATTCTTTTTAAGATTCTTTTATTTTTCACTTTATGTCTCCTTTTGTTCGCCCATCACCGCAAAAAATTGAAAGCAATCGCCATTTATTCGGGTCCGGATAATTCGACAATGAAGAAAAATGGCAAGGAAACTTTATTTTAGACCTTTTAGACCAAGAGTATAAAAGGCAAAGTTGTGCAGAATCTTTTTATTAGTTTTTCGAAATTTGGCCAAAAATTTCGAAAATTTTATGAAAAGCCCTATTTTTCGATATTTTCGAAAAAATTCAAACGATCGAATGTTTCCCATTCTCTTGTAAAAATCGCTATTTGATATTTTTACATCTTTAGAACATTTTAGATTTATTAATTAGCTCGACAACTTAACCCCCCCAAATTGGCATTTAATAAATATTTATTTTAAATAATATTTTTTCAAAATCAAGAATATTTTACTAATAAAATTTACATGAATAAATTCCACATGTGAATTAATCTTTAAATAAATTTTATATTTGAATTGATTTTTAATTTTATGGGTTCAGAAATAGGTAAATGTTTCGAGGTTTAGAAGACTAAAATCAATTTATATTTCTATAAATCAGTAAAATTTGAAAACTTTCAATCTTCTATAAAAGTTAGAATTACCAATAAAAAATTGTTGATTTTGATCATAATTATTTTTGCGGATCAGAAAATTTTCTGTTTACACTCTGGATAATTGGTGACGGTAATTCATCATTTCTTAATTTTTCAAATTTCCCAAAAAGTTCGATTTTGGCCGAAATTTTTCGAAAATTCGGGGTTTTTCGATAATAGTCGAATTTATTCAGTTAAATTAGAAAAAATTTTCAGAGCATTCGAATCAGTATCTTTTATATTTTTTTGTCTAACAACGCTAACAAAAAAGTTTTTAGGACAAGTAGGTAATACCATTTTTTAGCACTTTTCGCCGAAACGACCTCTCTCTTTCATTATAAAAAGTAAAAACACAAAAAAGTTCAAATTTTTTTATGAATCCGATAATTTCTTCGAGGCTGTTGATTTCCTTTACCATCAAATTTAATTTTTTAAATTAACCTAAAAACAATAAAATTTAATGAAAAAGAACTAAATAAATACCCTCTGCTGGTTTCCTTGCATTTTTATGGCGAAAGCAAATATTTTTGATTTTATATATTTTTTTCATTTAAATATTTTTTCCTAAAGAATTTTTTTGAGAGCTTACCAATTTTATGGGCTCAGAAATTAAAAAAAAATTAACGATTGACAGTCCATTTTTATTTTCCTTAATTTTTTTCATACTATTATTTTTTCAAGCAATAATTTACTGAGTTGGATATTTTTCTTTAAAAATGTTAAAGTTACTATGAAAAATTAGAAATTTAATATCTATTAAAATTTACATATACATATTTTGAGTTTCACCTAAAATTTAATATGATTTTTTTGCGGATCAGATATTGTTTAATAATCATCGTGATCATTCTATGAGCCCGACAACTCATCATTTCCGCAAACATTTTTTATAGTGGTTTTGTCCACTGAAAGGGGTATTTTTCGCTCTTTTCTGCCCAATATTCACCATTTCCATGCCCAAATTTTCGCTGAAAAGTATTCGATGGAAGTCGTCCGAACAGTTATGCTATTTTGTGAGTCTATTACTTCCCTAGCCACTCTCTCACATTTCAGCGCTCTTTCTCTTTTTTCTTTTCCTAATTAAATGTTTTAATTTATAAATTGGATATTTTCCAATAATCCGTCTTTGAAAGCCCAAAAGGGAAATAAATTTGGCCAGTCCGAGGAAAAATTCTTATTCTTTTGGTATGGATTTTTCTTAAGTATTTTCTTGAAAAATTAATTTCTACATAATATTTCAAGAAACATTGCAAGAAAATAAATAAAAAGAAAAAGATTTGGCATATTTGCTCAATTTTGTTTTTAAATGAGAGGAAAAGAATAAATCCTCTAATTTTCCCACCAACTTGGATAATCATTAATTTTTTTATTATTCTCCAAATTATTTATTTTTAAAATTTATAGATTTAATTTTTTAAAGCAATAACTTTTTTTGTTTGTTTTTTTTTGTGCGGATCAGTTGATGGGTTTTCATCAATTGTTCAGTGACCCTTAAATCGTCATTTCCGCAAACATTTTTTATAGTGGTTTTGTCCACTGGGTATAAACTTATTGACGAAAATTTTGTTTGTTTTCATCGAAAATTAATCTTTTCCATATAAAGTTCGCTAAGAAGCATTTTTTACTGAGAATTTTGATGAAAATACTGTACTATTTTACACTTCCTCTGACCTCTCTGCCCGTTCTCTCACGTTATAATACTCTCTCTCCCCTTTGTCTCTAAAATTTTGTATAAAATTACAAAACACAAAAAAGATTTTCAAATAATTTTTTTTGGGGATTCGATAAATTCAAGGCTATCGGTAAATCCGTATCCCCCAATTTTTTTGTGTCAATCAAAAAAATTTTGAATAAAATTTAAAATTTTCACATCAAATCGATTTTGAGAGTAAAAATTAAACTATTAATATTTTTGCATTTTTCCCTGCTCACTTTTTCCGCGGACAAGCCCATCGATCTGATCACCATGCCGTTCCTACGATTCCGAGTGATCAACGAGTTTCTGATGGTCGGCTTCCGGCTCAGGTCGTTGTAGATTATATCCAGTCCGTCATGGAAGTTATCCTTGATCGTCAGCCCGTGGAAGTTGTGATAGTTCCAGTCGATCTGGGGTTTTATTAATTTTAAAATGGGTAACCAGCTAAATTATTTTAAAAATTTTGATATAAAAAGTTTTTTAATGAATTTTTCCGGAATTCCATAATCTTTAAAAAAATAATAGAAAATAATTAAAAAGCTAGGATGAAATAAAAGAAGGAAAGGTGAAAGGGTTAATTTCATGAGAATGGAAATAAGCAAAAAAATTACATTTTATTATTTTGGATTGAAATATGTATAATTTTGTGCAAATTAAAGGAATTTTTTTTAATTTATGAAAAAATTAAAAATGATATAGACATTTTTAATTTTATGCAAAATTCAATTATAAAAAATGTACTTTTATGGGCACAGAAAATTTTTCAGTTCGATTCATGCTTTTTTTAAAAAAAAATTCAACAACTCTGGGCCTTAACTAATAGTTAAAATGTTTAAAAATATGTATTGTCAACTTTATTTTTATTGTGAATTTATTATTTCTCTCCTCGTAGTAAGTAAAAATATAATTCTAAAATTTACCTGCAGTGCGGGGCTGAACACGGATGTGCGAAAGTCGAACAGTCCTGCCCGCTCGAGCACCCAATTGTTCATGGTGGCCTGTCCGGTTACTGTAGGCGGGTTGGCCAGCAGCGAGTACCGTACCCCAGCCCAATAGGGAGGCGAGCACCGTAGGCCGACCACCTCGGTGCCGCGGCACGACACGTGTGCGTTGTGGGCTCGTCCGTCGTGACGGCATCTTATTTGTTAAAGGATTTTCAGATTTTCTTGACTGAAATATTTATATTTTTCTAAAATTTCAAGAGAATGTTTTAGATTTATTGTAGTGAATTTTTTCAACAAAATTTTTAGGGAATTTTGTAGCTTTTATCTGTCTGATATTCTATAATTTACCAACAAAGATTTTTCTCGCAAATGTAGAATTTTATCTACAAAAATATCAATTTTTTAATCAAAAAGTTTTTTAATGGATTTTTTGCGGATCAGAAATTTTCATTAATCACTATGGATCATCGGCAGTGGTGATTTCATCATTTCCGCAAACATTTTTTATAGTGGTTTTGTCCACTGGTAATGAACAATGAACGACTGCAATGTTTATCCGTTTCACCAAAAAAACACCTATTTCCCACGAAATTGATCGCTGAGGACCATTTTGGCTGAGAATTATGACCAAATTGCCGTACTATCTCGCACCCATCTGACTTATCTCGTCACTCTCTTGCATTATTGTGCTCTCTCACTCTTTATATTTTTCCCATGAAATGAAAATATTAAGGATCAGTGGCATAATATAAAAATATTTTTGAAAAATTCGAACAAATAATTTCTGTGTTTCAACTTAAAAATATTATTAGAAGGTAATTCGCCCATGAAGACCGGTTAGAAAATTTAAGAAAAATCTAATAAACGCATTAAAAAAAGTAGAAAAATCTTCAGTCTGGTGGATCGGTCCATTTTTGTATAAAATTTTTTCTATATTTTAATCCATAAAAGATAACAAAATAAAAAAAACATAAAAATAGGCCACTATGTTGAAGTGACAAAAATATTTTTTAAAAATTTTCGCGGTTCTCATGTCTCCTTCGACTGGTGGACCCATGTGGGGCCTCCGGAAATGGGACGGTTCCGGACCACAATTTTGGCCGGAAACGTTTAAGAATTTTTAAGAATCGTAGGGAAAAAATATTGTAAAATTTCTGAAAATTATATTATATGTGGGAAAATAATTTATTTTAAACAAAATTCGATAATATTTTCAAAGAAAGTTCTGGAAAAAAATATTTTTGTTTTTTGAATACGGCTTTCATCAAAAATGCTTTCTCCTTCTCCCCTTCCAAAAAAGAGACTAAAAAAATTATTTTCTTGCAAAATAGCACCATAAATTTATCGTTAAAATTAACTTTGTTAGGTCCCACTCGCGCTCCTCGCATCGGATGTTGTCCATCACAATGGGCACATCTCCAGAAGGCGGGAAAATGCGCCAATTTTCAAAATTTTTAGGGTCCAGACTGAGGCCCAGCTGGTTGCAGGCAAGTTGCGTGAGTTGCGCGGTCCATGAACGGTTGCACACGGCGCCCCAGGGACCTTCGGGATCGAGGCGGACCTGAAACCCCCCGCAGAAAAATTTAATTTTTAAGAACTTAACGAAGGTATTTTATAATAGTACACATAATTTAACGTTTTCTGGCAGATGAATTATTATTATAATTATTATAATAATTATTTAAAAATTATTAATTATTATTTTTGACTTTTGTTGTTTTTTTGGTAAAAATTATATTTTTGGTAAAAAATTATTATTTTTTGACTAGAGATGGGAAAATTAATCATCGAACAAATATTTTCTGAGCGAAATATTTGGCATAAGAGAAATTTTAAAATTTTATATATAATTAAAGAATATTTTTGATATGATCAGAAAAAAATTTTTAAAAATTTTTTAATTTTAAAAAAAATTAAAAATTTTTTTTTAATTTTCTACCTCTAGCCGTCCCTCCATCATGTTGTCGTCCCCATACTCGTCCACAAGTCGAATCTGGTCCACTTTGGGGGGTTTCCCAAGGGGTCGACTTGTGAACATAATGGGTTGCAAGGGTCCGGTGCCGCTAAGGTCGTTTCTCAGCAGCTCGCCCTGAAGAATAAAATTTTTGTAATTTTCCAAATAAAATTTTATAAATAAAAGCAAAAAATCCAAATAAAATTTGTAAATGCTGAAAATACGAAAAGAATATTTTATTAAAAGATCTAAAATTAAGAAATAAATCATTAATTTTTTAAAGAAAATTCGTATTCCTTTCTGAGAAAACGTTACAAAATGCCGAAAGTCATGAAAAGGTCGAAAATTCGAAAATACAATGTGTAATTGTAAACTTAAAGTCATTCTGAAAAATTTTTGTATCATAAAATTCAGATCTCTATATGCATTAAATTTTTTATCCGCATAAAATATGTAAGATTTACCCAAAAAAGGCTTAAATATAGGGTCATTTAAGTAATCTTAAATTAAATTATTTAAAAATTTAAACAAAAAATTTTTTAAAAATTTAAACAAAAAATTTATATTAACTAGCCTGAACAAGCATTCCAATGCCATTCATGAATTCCAGGGTAGTTCCAGGGGCCAGGGTCAGTTTTGCGCCTGGTGTGATGTGCAAGTCGTCCTGAAAAAGAAAAATTTATGAATCACCATCATCTTTTTAAAAATTAATTAAAATTTGTTAATAAAATGTTTTTTAATATTTTGTTTTACAATTTTTTAAATCATTATTAAAAATAGTAACTTGTCTGTCAAAAATCATTTATTTAAAAATTAAACTTTCAAATAAGAAATATTGATTTAAAAAATTCAGTTTTAAATGGTAAAAAAGATTTACAAAAAAAACTTAAAATAATTTCGTTCTATGAAAATTATTTTTCAAGTTATTAGTTTCATAAAATTATTTTTTTATTATTGCGTATAATTAATTGAAAATAAACGCAAAATTATTTTAAAAAATCTGTTAAGTTACTAGTCTAAAAAATATTTAAATTATTTTTAAATTCTTTAAAAATATTTATTAAATTCAATTTGATTAAAAAATTTATTTCAAATTATTTAGAGCAATAAAAGTAATTTTAAAATTATTTGATTAAATTTTTTGACAAAATAATAAAGAATATAATTTTTAAAAATTTCTTTTCAACTTATCAGAGCGATTATTATTTAAAAATTCTTTGTTATCTTTTATATATTTTTTAAATTATTCGACTGACTAAAATAATTAAATGAACGCAAAAAGTTTTAAAGATATTTTCTTAATTATTGTGAAATTATTTTTTGAAGTTTAGTTTATAAATAAATTTTTAAATTATTCTATTAAAATTTTTATCCCAAAATAAACTCAAATTAAAATTATTTTTGGAAGAATGATTCCTTTAAATAATTTAATTTGCAAGTTATTTTAATTTAAATGATTATTTTTAAACTTTTAAAAATAATATAAAGAATAAATTAGTTTTTAAAATTAATTGATAAAATTTAGTTTTTTTAAATTTTAATAAAAATTAATTTTAAATTTATATTTTCATTTTTTAATATAAATTATTTTATCAATTAGTTTTGAATTAACTTGAAATTATTTTTTTGAAAAACAAAGCAAACTTACTTTTTAATTTTTTTCCCTATAAATATTTTTATGGAAAAAAATATATTTTCAAAAATTATCATTAAATTATTGATGAATAAAATTAATGATTTTTTTGATAATTTTTAAAAACATTCTTTAACATTTTCCCCTTTTTGTTAGAGTGATCGCTCGATTTATCCATCCGAATGTGCGAGATGTAATCAATCTCTCTCGTTCCTAGTATGTATATTAAAAACGCATAAAACCAAAAAGCCAACAATCAGCAATAATAATAATTTTGCCCTTTAAATTTAGAATTTAGTAAGCTTTAAAAAGGTTTAAGCCAGAAAGGTCTTATGTTGTTGTTTTTAATATCTTGGACCGACTGAGTTGTATTTTCAAATTAATATCACTTTTACAATTTTCCCAATTTTAATTTTGGACTACATGCCAGTGAGTCCATTGATTTTCAAAAATAAAATCACAAATCAAATTATTCATATGACACAAATAGCGAATTCGTCAAATTGAATAGCGATTAGTAATTTGGTAGTAAAAAACAACAATTAGTAATTGTAATTGTGTACTCTCATCAATCAGTCTCAAATTCGAGAAAGTATATAGTATGTCTTTGTTTGTTTTATCGATGTCCAAACAATTTTCATTATCAGTAATTCAGTGCACCCTTAAGTTAATTTCATTTCCTGAAATTAAGATGATCCATTCGATAGACAGAATTTGTGTCTATGCGCAAAAATCAAAAAATCGGTTTTTCGAAAAATTCAAAAATTTTAAAAGAATTCAAAAAAGGAAAAACCAAAAAAAAATAAAAAATAATTTTCTGCATACTAGCCAACAAATAGTTTTTCCCCAACATGACTTTCACATTAAGTGAAAATCTGATGACAACCTTTTAACCAGTACCGATTAAAAAGTCATAGTTTTAATTTTAGAGGTATTTTGAGTTTGAATATTTAATTGACGGCACCTCAAATGTGGGCCAAAAATGGCATAATTGATGAATACCGTGGGGAAAATGTTTATTAGGCAAAAACAATGAAATTAATAAAAATAAAAAACTCAAAATTTACTAATATTAAAACTATATTATTGGGTGATGTATTTTCCCTTTTAGCATTAGAAATATTCCCAACAATGGACAACAAATGGGTATGCTGTTGTGGCCATGTGACCAAGGTACACAGGGATTCCAAAAAAACCACAAAACTATTCAACAAAAAGGACACGTTTTTATAAACTCCCTAAGTTTATTAAACTACAATCGTGCATAATTTATGCATATATAGATTTTGGTCTTAGAAGTTTTGCCCTATCTCTCAACAAAAATTTTCAGATTTTAGTTGGCCAAAGTTAGAAAAAAAAAATTTCCAGGTTGCCTACAACCTTGCGTTGACCATTCTGCTGCTGCAACCGTTCATGGCATTTTATCTACTTATGTTCAACACTCCATTTCAACGAATTATGATCGGAATTGTGCGAACTTAAAAATTTTAATTTTATTTTTTATATTTTTTCAACCAATTTTGGTTTTGACAAATTCCATTCAGTTTACCATGTTGGGTGTGTTCATATCTTTGCCAATCGTCTTTGGCCAGAGAATGACCAAACGACGGCCTAGCATGTATTTGCCTTATCTCATCATACAAGTATTTTATCAAATATTTTTAAAATTCAAAACCTGGCTCTTAAAATTTTCACGGTGGTTCGGAATTATTATCTTTTGGACTATAAAATGCGAAATATAGGCGCGAAAAATAACTTAAATTGGTTGCAATTTAATTCAAACGTGCTGAGATCATCTTATGGCAAATTTTTTTGGCATAAATCATTTCTTTAAAGTTATGTTCGAACATTGAGGCAGCATGGAATTAAAAAGTTTAATTTCGGATTTCGAAAATCGGACTTCTGAAGCGCTTTTAAAATTCCGGACTCCGAAATTCGAAAGTGAAAAAAACTCCGAAATTCCGGAACCCGGATCTCAGAATTCCGCCAAGCCCTGGTTTGAACCGAGTTTTAACTAATGGAGAAAATTAACTTGTAAGTTTAAAAATTTATAATTTACAGGCAATCTTGATATTGCTCTCGATACCATCGAGTGTTTATGTCTTATTAGTCAAACTCCGTGTGATTGTTCCATCCGATTTTATTGACGGTGAGTTATTTTTGGTGATTACTATTTTGGTATTGAACCCGAAGTCTGGAAACTTCCGGAGTCCGCTCTGCTGAAGTTATGACTTAAAAAATGGTCATTTTTCAATCAAACTCCAAGCTTTTTTAACCTAGCTAGGCAAAAAAAAATTAATTCTAGAAACTGATCTTTTTATTTGATCGGTCTTCCCATTATTTTTTAAAATTTTCAAAAATAAAATGAAATAAAACGCAAATTGCTAAACAAAACCGAAAAAATTCGTTTACCAGATGCCAATTAGCATACCACGAAAGAATACATATTACTGATGAAAATTCCGCATTAGGTCCCAATGTAGAAAGCTCCGTTTTACTGACCTATCATTAGATTACTTTAAGCTGAATTTTGATGATAGTTCTATGGACGGGATTCAAGCGGCACGACTCAAATGTCCTGTTTCGTGCAGCTATCCAATTTAGAAAATTAGCTTACTTGAATTTATTTGCTAATATAGAAAAATAATTCGATTTTTTGATCTAGCCATTTTTAATTTTACATTATTCATTAACAAAAAAAGAGTGTAATTTTTAATGGTCTGAGAGCTTTAAAGACTAGATCAAACTCTAAATATTTGCAATTTGCTAATCAATTTTTCAGAATTATACTTCTACACACTCAAGGGAAAATATTCCGCGAATGGAACTTCTACAGAATTGGGCCTCATATTTCACATAATATTTTGCATCGTTTCACTGATCTTGGCCCTTTGGTTCTACTCAATTGTGTATCGCGCCTATAAATTTGTGAAAGAATTCGAGGGGAAAATGAACAAAAATTTCCCATCTAACACAAAAAATAGTGCAATTTTTTCACGAAATTTTGTTTGATTTTTGAATTTTTTTTATTCATAAAGTATTTTCTAAACTATGCTTTAAAGGCTAAATTGGAGAAAATAACGTCAAAAAACTAATAATTAAATGTAAAAAATAATTTATTTGCTTGGATATTGTAAAAAAAATTTAATAATGGGTAAATATGGAATAAAATATTTTTTTTAGAAAATAAATTTACAAATAATTTTCTTGGTAATTTTTTTGATTTTTTTAAAAATAATTATTTTAAAATATTTGCTTAAAAACAAGCAATTATTGCAAAAAAGCAAAAACAAGGACAATTATTTAAAAATAATTATTTTAAGGACAAAATAATTAAGAAAATGGATTATTTATAAACATTTAGTATATAAATAATTTACTGGGAAATATTTTTTAATGAATTTAGTTAAAATAATTTATTTATTAAAAATAATTTTAAAAAATTTCAATTATGGCCAAATAAAATTAAGATATCTTTTTTAAAAATATTTTTTAAAAATTTTGATGAGAAAGAATTTTAATATGAATTTAAATAAAAA
>LDKF01000330.1:63191-81191 GCA_001026735.1 Rotylenchulus reniformis | reverse complement strand
ATTAAATTATTTTTAAATATTTTTTAAATAATTTATTTAATTAATTTTGTTAAAATTGTCACTTTTTAGTCGTTCTGTACTTTTAGTCATTTCGTAGTATCATCTCTTCATAGTAACGGTTTATCCGTCCCTTTTCTAGGTCATTTGCATTTTTTTACTAACGACACTATTTGCACTTTTTTACTAACGACACAGCACCGATAATAAAGTTTTTTATCGATATTTTTTATTCGAATTTAGCTGTATCTTATTCAATAATTATTAACAAAATGGTCGATTCTAAAAAAATAATATTCATATTAAATTAAAAATTTGGCAAATGAATAATGTGTGATATATATGTTAAAATAATAAAATTATAATGTAAATCAAAAATGTGATGGTGTATCAGATAATGTAAATAAATAACTAAATTATTTAAATATTATGATAAAAATTAAAAAATCACCAATAAAAACATAAAATACATTATACATGAATTTTATCTTTATTATATATTGTACATGATAAGAAATAGTTAATTACCAGAATATGTTAAAATAAGATATAAAAGGTCTTACTTCAAATGTTATTATATGTTAAAACAAATAAAAGTAAAAAATTTTGATGGAGAAAAAAAACACATGTTAGGGAGAGATAATATTATGAAATTGATCAAAAAAATGTTTTTTGTGATGAAAAAATTTATGGTTTATGGTGCACATTTATGTTTAATAAAAAACGATAATATGGATTTAATATTTTTTGGTGTGAACATAAAAAATTAACACATTAAATATAATATTCTGCATTAATGATATCATAATTGTTTAAATGAAAAAAATTCATTAAAAATTGTGATATAGTTATAAAATTTTATAAAATTGGATTATAATATTCAAAAAAAATAGAATTTTTAATTAATATAAAGGTAGTTGCAAATGCTATATTGGTCAAATAATGTGTAAAAAAGCAAAAAAAAAATTAACTTAAAATTTAATGTAGATCTTCGAATATAAAAATAAATTAACACTATTTAATAATTATTTTATTTTAAATAAAAAAGTATCTCATTATTGATTGTAAAAAAATTATTTTTTGATCGGAGAAAATAAACATCTCAAACACAAAATATTAATATAATATTTTTAAAAATATAATAAAAATATAAAATAAAAATAAATATTATAATCTAGAAATAAGATATTTAATTTATGTTTGTGAAATTAAAATAATAATGTTGAATTGGCCTATTCTACTAAGAATTAAATTAAATTAAAAATAAAAGTAAACAGAAATAATAAAAAGCAAAATTATTTTTTCCCTTTTTTTGTTATTTTTAATTGAAAATAGTTAAGTAAATTGTAAAATTTTTCGTTATTAGTCGGTGTAAATCTGAAAAATGGTCAATCTCATAAAGATTTTTTCTGATCAAAACTCAAATTTTCATTCATTTTTTATTTTTTGAACAATTAGTAAGTTAGGATAATTTTCTTAATTGTAAGAAAAATGAATAAACAAAATATTTCAATAATTATTAAAAGCCTGATAATATAAATCGAATTTTTAAATGATTATGAAAAAAGTTAGGATATTTTTAAAGATGTTATATGAATAAATTTCAAATTTAAATCCATTGTGCAATAAATTAATTTAAAATGAAAGCATAAAATTTATATTTATTTAAAAAGTACACAAATAAAAAAATAATAATGAAAAAATGGTAAAATTCATCAATACAATCCAAACAATAAATAATATTTTATGAGATAAATGAAAAATAGGATAGTCTGACTTGCGTTTAAGCCATAATGAAAAAGGTAAATATAAATTCTTATACAAATATAATAAATATTAAATAGTAGACCTACAGAGGATTATGATTAATCATTAATACATTAAATAATAGGAAAAAAACTTAGTTAGTATATATTTTAGTTTTTAACAATTAAATTAACAAATTTATTATCTAAATATAAAATATTAAGAAAAATTATAAGAAAAATGCTTTATTCAATATTAGGAAATACCAAATATTTTATAATTAGCTAGATTAATTTTAACTTAAATTAAAAAAATTGATTAAATAACATTTATGAAGACTGATTGTATATAATTTATTACCAACTAAAAAATAAATTAAGTTTATATTTATTATAAAAAAGAAATAAAAAATAATTAACAATAAAATAATTAATTGTTAAATTTTCAATAATTCATTAGATTTTAAAAATATTAATCTGCAGGGACCTGGCGGCCTGCCAGATAACGGGTTGAGGCAATTCAGCCACAGAGGTCGGGTTGAGCCAATTCCCTTAAGTATGTTTAATTAATTATAATAATTATAAATACATATGATTTCAATGTAAAATAATATTTAAATAATTATTAAAAATGAAAGATATTTTGTTGAAAATAATTATTTTATAATTATAATATTATTTTTTTAACTAATTTATTTTTATTTAATTATTATAATTTATTAAAAATTGGAAAATTAAATTTAAATATTTAATTGATAGAAATAAATGAAGGTAGTTATTGAAAAATTATGATTATCAAGTTTCCGCTTAAAAAATGCATAACCTGCGGTAAAAATGGTCCGGAATATCTAGCGGTTTGCGGTCACTCCGCATATTGTGCCCCTTTGCGCATTAAAGACCGTTGGTATAGTAATAATAATTTCATCCATATTTTTTCGTCCATACCCTTATTTTTTGATAAAATTTAATATAATCGAAAATTAAAATAAAGATGATTATAATTATAAAATATATCACCATTGACGGAATTATTGATGATGAATATCTCGCTATAACTACGCTATAACTAATTTATGAATGATAAAAATTTAATTCATAATAATACAATTAGATATTTGGATAAAAATATATCCAGATTATATAAAGTAAGAGCATAAATATAGAAAAATTATGAAATAATTATATAAATTATAATAATATATTTTTGAATAAAAATCAAAGTTTTTAATATTTTACATAAATCAAATCAATCATCAATATCAAATAAAGTAATTAAATTTCAAGCATAATATATTAATTTTATTAAATCAAGATTAAAAACTAAATAAAATTCAAAAAGTAAATAAATTAAATTTATCATTTTGATTAACTGTAAATTCTATAAGAAATTAATAGTTCATTTAGTTAATTACAATATATTTATGCAAGAAAAATTTTAAATTTATACTATCCATAATGAAAGCCAAAAAAATATGGGCAAGAAGATGTATTATTGTTCGAGTTCATTGATAAATTTATTGAAAAATAAAAATATCTTTAATTTATTAATTACTATAAAATAAAAAATTAAAATTAATCAACTAGCACCAAACATGCAAAGAATAACCTGGAAAATAACTAATTTAAAATACCCGAGTATGAAAAATCAATTTATCACATTTAGAGAATTACTATAAATATATATATATAATATATATTATCTAACAAAAAAAAGATATATCTTTAAAAAATAACAATCTCTTAAACCGCTTTCATTGAGATGACAAAGGAAGCCACCACATCAATAATTGCGTAATATATAATTTCTGATGATGGAAAAATGATATGCAATGGAATTGCCTCAATTAAAAATTTTGCAAAAATTAATGAATTAATCAAAAAATTACAAGTCACAACCTTTTTTTGAATTTTTTAAATTTGAAATGAAAATATTCTTTTAAAATAATTTTCTTTATAGTATCATTAAATGTAAAGGTCAATTTTGTTATACTTTAATTAAAATTGCTTAATGCCCTTAATCCGTGGGAAAAGGTAAAATAGCTGATGCATACTACCAGAATTTCATTTCTTTGGGTGGCATTTTATTCTTCATTGTCCCTTGTCGTCAATACTGAAACTAAAAATATAAACAAAGAAAGGATATGCGAAAATTGAGATGGAATGTTTTAATCAAGATCTAGAAGGCCCAACATCTGGAGGACATCGCATAAATCTGGATAGTCCAAATTTGGGAGAAAATTACGTGAATCATTTTCATTTTTGCTATTTTTTCATTTATATTAATTCGAAATTTTTTATTATGATAATTTCTCACGCCAATTATAGAATATACTTTACTTAAAATATTTATTATCTTGAAAAGTTGATTTTACAGCCAAAATTATTAAATTTTCTAAATCAAATAAAAACATAGTAATAAACATATTTTACAATTAAAATTGTTTTAAATAGAAAAAAGATGTTTTTAGTTAAGAATTAAAAAAATTAATTGTTAAAGATAAATTTTTTAATTAAATATTTATTTATAATTATTTTTAAATTATATTAAATTAAAAAATTATTAAAAAACACAAAGTCAAATAGATAGAAGAATTACTAATAAATAAAATTAAAATTAAAAAAACGTAAATATAAAATCAAAGGAGAAAAATAGTGAAAATTAATTAGATTAAATTAAAATTTAAAAAATTAAAATTATTAAAACCTACAATTAAAAATTCTAATATATATAGAAAATTTATACATACTTTTATTAAAATTTCAATGAATTATTTTTTCATTTTTAGTCTAATTATTTAAAGACTATCAAAATCCATAGAAAAAAATTTAAGTAGACCCTTTGGAAAAATATTGTATGTGCATAAGAAATTTAACGGGTATGGTTAAAGCGAATGAAAATAGGTTAATTGGAAAGAAAATAAAATTGCAACTATCAATAATCATTTTTTAAGATGATGATGCAGCGCTAAGCCATTTTATGGGAGTAAAATTAAAATATTAATACTTGTAAATTAATTAATAGAATAATTACTTCTTTTTTAAACATTGTTTAAACAATCTATAAAATCTTTCATAAAAATTAAAAATAATTTTTTAGAGCTGATTTAATTGCATAGTTTTTTTGCATACGATATCCATCGATGTACTAATGAAAAAATGAATTTATCTTATGAA
Source organism: Rotylenchulus reniformis (assembly GCA_001026735.1). Taxonomy (NCBI): domain Eukaryota; kingdom Metazoa; phylum Nematoda; class Chromadorea; order Rhabditida; family Hoplolaimidae; genus Rotylenchulus; species Rotylenchulus reniformis. Next base: position 76,275 of record LDKF01000330.1, on the reverse strand, counting down.
AGCTAAGAAGATCTATTAATGATGATAATGTATTAATTATTTAAATAAATTTAAAACATTATAAATATATAATCATCTCCTTAAATATTCTAGATCCAAAATAAGTATTCTCAAGATTCACAAAGAAATTGTCTGCAAGGATGAAATTTATTTTAAAATATTATAGAAAGTAATATTTTGCCAGGAAATAGACTTGGTAACATGTATTTTAAATTAATTATAATAATTTTTTAATAAATATTAAATTATAAATGACAAGATTTATATGAAAAAACAATTGTATATCGGAAAACAAACGTATGGCTAAGAAAATTGAGTGATTATCAAAAGTATATATATAATTATTTACTCAATTAAAATACAAAATTATTTCGACAAATCTATAGTTTGAATGTATGTGATATATATGATATATAGATAATAAATAATTGGCAACCTAGCAATCTCGATTGACAATCTAACTACAAGAATTAGATCTCATATGGCTGAAATCTTTAAGATATAAATAATACATTCACAGATAGATAAAATTAAATTGATATGAAAAATATAAAAATAATTAATATATGTCATATTAAAAACTCGCAAGCTTAAAACAACGAAAAGATTAGTTAATTGTATAAATATAATACAAATCAACAAAATGCAAGATAGTGTTAATTTATTTCTTAATGAACTAATATTTATAAAAAATAAATTAAAAAAAGAAAATATATGAGACAATTCTTTAATCAATTGCCTAATATAAGATAAGTTGGGTGAATATCGGTTAAAATTATTAAAAATTCGATTAATTAATTAGCAAAAATGAGAGATGCTTTAGGGAAAAGATTTTTTCTAGAAGCCCGAAGGTTCATATCCACCAATTTACCAATGGAAATGGTCGAACCACAGGTATATTAATTAACATTATTTTGAGAAAAGCAGGATTGCCTCCAATCATAATAGCAGAGCTGACTGAAGAAAATATATATATTCTAATTAACTTTATGAAATTTATTAAATAATTTTATTTAATTGATATCATATAAAGAAAAAAATAGAGATAAAAAACAAATAATTATTAATAAAAAATCATATTTATTAAAAATGCCACATTACTACAATATTTAAGAATTTTTAATTCTAATAATAAAAGTAAAATAATTTTTTATTATTTCAATTCCAGAAAAAGTTCAATCACATTCGATAAGCAAATATCCATTGAATATCCATTAATGCTACATCACTATTTTAATATTTATGATTCTTTAATATAAATTAAAATTAAAATTTTTTATATTAGAATGATTCTTATTCATTTATAAATATAAATTTAATTCTAATAATAAACTAGAAAATTAATCAAAAAAATCACATTATATAATAATTTTATTAATATTTAATAAAAAATCATCATTAAATATTTTTTATTAAGCATAGTAATTATTTTTAAAAAATGAAATTATTATAGGTAAAAAGCATTAATTAAAGTGAATTAAATCTAGGATTAAAATTAAGCTCGCATTTATTTTATAAATCACAGAAATTATAAATAATAATTTATTTTAAAAAGAAATAAACAAACAAAACTATTTTTACACAAGCTAAGAAAATTATATTATAAAAAATTTTATTTTGTTAATGATAAATAATAATTTATTACTAATAAATATAAGTATGCATATTCATTTTATAAAAACAGATAATTAATAAGCAAATATATAATAATTAAAAAAATTATAATTGAATCCTAAATATTTGAAGGGCAATATAGATGGGAAATGATATTTGTTTTAAAAGGTTAAAACGGAATGGGAAATCTTCTATTGGTTATATTATCTAATTCCGTAAAATATTTATTAATATAAAAATAATAATTCAAATCACTAGAATCTGTTGATGAAAAATTTTTTTAGTATCAAACTTAAGAAGCTATTTAGATTTAACGGATTAATTTTTTTTGAATATTTTTATTAAATCAAATGGAAATATAAATAATAACATTAGATATATTCAAATATAAATACATAATAAATGAATAAAATGAATATCCTTTTTATAAAATTAGTTCAACTCAACCTGACTGCATTATTCAATCAAAAATCGCACATAACTATCCGTTTTTTATTTATTTGTGCATAGATCGATTATGATTAATTAAAATAGTAACTAATTTAAACAATAATCATTTTTCATCATAAAATATATACCGTATTTCTTCTAAAATAACTCTTCTAAAATAAGACTTTTGAGGGGTTTCGAAAAAATAAGACCCTCTTCTAAAATAAGCCCCACTTTAAAAAAAATAAGAACCTACCCAAAATAAGTTTTTTTAATTTAAAATAAATTTTTTAAATAATATTCAATTTTCTTCTATTCTGAATCTATCTATTTTTAAAAATATTTCAAACGTTTAGAGAATCAACACGGTGATCAATTGTAAATTATTTATTGCTATTTTGTTTTTATAGAGGTAAAATTTTAGAAAAATCTTCATTATTTTTCCGATTTTCCTATCAAATTTTATGGAACTGCCAAAAATAGGTGCAAAATTGTCGCCAAAACCCAAAATAGGGTCTAAAAAGAAAATTCGTTAAAACTTCAAAAAAAAATTTCTCCGGCGACCCCTATCCGCCGGCACTTTTCTCTTTCAAATTAATCCCAATGTTGGTTGTTCTCAAGCTTATGATCTCTTCCTTTCCAACCCAGAATTGCTCAAAAAATTATTATGAAGTATAAATTTATTTTTTATTTGTTAACATATATTTCAAAGCAGAATATGCCTTTGTTTTTTAAAAATTTTTAGTTGATTTTTAAAAAATTTTTCACTTTAAGATGCCTAATACACCTCATAGAGAAGGATTCGAAAAAAATAAGACCGGGGTCTTATTTTAGAAGAAATACGGTAACACCACTTTGAAGGTGGAATGAAACATGGTATGTATGTGGGTGCTATGTCATTTCTCTTAAAAGTGCTAAAAAGTGTTCATCCAAATTAGTCGATAATTTCTAAAAGTTAATTTTTGAACAAATGTGTTCTATCTTTTATTTATTTAATTATTTTGTTATTTTTGAAATTTAGGAAAATTTTATTTTCAAGTGAAATCGAGAAATTTTTAGAAGACAAAAGATAATATTTTTTTGCATATTTTATATTTTAAAAATTAATTAATGTTTTTTTGAACTTATTTAGCAATCTTTTTGCATAATTTAACATTTTTTGGAGAAACTATCACATCGGCGGCACGGGGGGACATGTAATGATATGTAGATTAGATTAGATTAGAAAATAAATAACTGAATAAACCTGGGTCGGATCGAAGTCTAACAAGTTCCTAACCATGATCGAATTGCGCTACGAAGGATTTTGTCTTACCGTATTCCCTCAGACCATGATCTTATATTTTTTAACCTGGTTCCAAGGATATTAATCTAATAATAGATGGAATACGGTACAAAATAAGTTCATCTTATAATTTATTAGTTAAAGATGACGATTGTTCAGGCATGTTGAACCGTTTTGGAACCTATTATATGTTTTGGCATGGCATGCAATTGACTATCCAGTGTCGGCAAATCACACGGATGGCACTCCAGTGGATTATGGCAATCCGATGAATTCTATGGTGAATTTTTTTTATATTGATCCTTAATTAAAACTTTTTTAATGCAACCGTGATCAGCAAATATTATAATTTTAACCCAAGATCTTATCCAGATAAATATAAAATTATCGGATACGAATCAAAAACTCTTAAAATTGTAAAAAACATAGAAAAATTTGAAGCCTTTGAAAATTTTTTTGAAAAAATTCGCAGCTAGAGTTTATAAGAATATCCATTTTGTTTGGCTATAAACTACGACAACTCCTCGGAAGAATTGTAACATGGATATAGAACGGGACAGATTGCATTTTTGAAATGCTCCTTATTTTAGAAAAAATACAATATATATTTTATTTAGCAATCGATCGACAACCCATGGTATGGCCGCGATAAACCTGGTCAAGTATGTAAAACTAACGAGTCGGAATAATTGAAAAACAACGTTTAAATAACTGATCAAATAACAGATTCATAGACAGAAATTATAGCGTATTGTCAAATGCAATAAATTAACAACCATTCTCGGGAATTTTCTTGTACTATTCCAAATTTCAAATGAAAAATTTTTCCTTTTCAATTTTTAATCTAACAAGGTCTTACAAAAAAGGTTTAAGCCAAATTTAACTAATTTATCATTTTTAACGCTCATTGTGGCACTTTTTAATGCAATGCATCCAATCTTACAACTAAGGCTCGCAAAATTGAATATAATTAAATGTTTAAGCTCTACACGGTGGGGGCAAAAGTAGATCTGCCACCAAAAGATTTCACCGTTTTGCCCTGTGCTGTGTTGGCCAAGTACCACATGGGTGGCTACAATTATTGGGCCACTGCGCGATGTTCAGACACCTTCAATTACATCTGCAAGAAACCCATGTGTGATCCGAAATCAAGGTATATTGAGGGAAAACCGGAGGTGCCATAAAAATTATTCACTATGAAGATGTCTGGATCCGACTACCACAACATCTACCACTACTACCGAGAAACCAAAACCCAATTTATGCCAAAAAGGATGGTCTTACTACGGAGGATTTTGTTACACAGTAAATTTTATGATATCCTGATAGGTTACATTTTGTTGACCTTATTAATGTAAAAAATTATTAAATGTATTATTCCTACTTGAGGAGATCTTACCTTTTTTGGGCCAAAATAAACATTAAAATTGCTTGTAAATTTGTAAAAAAAATATGACATTTTTTATGAAGAAATCCGTAAACTGACGTTAAATTTAACACATATTATGACAAATGCTGAGTCGATACCAAAAAAATATCAAAATGGTCGCTACTTAAAAGTATCAAATTTGTTCAATTTGGCTTTAAACTATTTTAGATTTGTTAAACAAAAGCTTAAAAAAAGTTGTGCAGAAATTTATGCTCTATCTTTGGTTTTTTAGTTTTTTCGAACTTTCCTGAAAAAGTTCGAAATTCGAAAATTCAGATTTTTCAAAAAAAAACTTTGAACTTTTTAATGGAAATTCGAAAAAATAATAAAAGGTCAAAAGATAGAACATAAAATTCTGATAACTTACTCTTGTACACTTTTTGATCTAAGATCTTAAAAAACTTTTAGCCAGATTGGTAAAATTTTGATACTTTTTTAATAATGTTTTAGCACCATTATGACATCATATAGCGTGAGTTTCAAGCGAGTTCATGTCCCGACAACAATTATTTTTCAGAAACAATAAATTTTCATGTAATTTAGTGGGGTTTTACCCTATTCGCATATATTTCATTTCATAAATCATTCAACCTAAATATTTTTGATGTAAATTGACCTCGTGTGAAACAGGAACTCACGGTTAGCTCACGGTTAACATCAATTTTGACCATTTTTTTAAATTAATTTCCTTCTCTATTAACAGTTTTTAGTCAGTCTAATGAAAGATCTATTGTCCGAAAATGAAAAAGGTAAAATAAAATAATTTAGGGACAATAGTGAAGGAGATTCCCACTCTCTTTTTTTGGATCAAAAAAATAGCATATAAAATTATATTCTAAGGCTTTAAAACCGCATATCATAATCGACGTATGAGTTATTATCACGTTAACTAAATTGTCTCAAGTGAGATTAGTTCACGTCAGGAATTACGTTTTTGCAATAAAATTAGATGATTTTGATTTTATAGATTTTTGAAATATTTAGTTTAGACATTTTAGTTATTGGTTATTTTTAGAGAAAATCCAATTTTAGATCTATCAATTCATGAAGTTCACGACAATCTTAATGGAATGAAGCATGATTTTTTCGACTTTGGAATTTTTTATATGAACTTAACAATGAGATTTAATCATGAGAACTTTGAAAATTTAATCCATTCCATTTTTATTTTATATTAAATAAATGGTTTTAAAATTAAATATGGTATTATGCAATGGTAGAATAAAAATTGAAAGACAAATATGGTTAAAATTTTCAGATATGGTCCAAATCAGGAATAGTCCTAGAGTTCTACGTCTGTAGTACAAAAAAGATCATTAACTATTTTTTTATAAAAATGACAAATATCTTTTAGACACCATGTGAAATTTTAATTTTAATTTTTATTTTTTACAGGTCGTCAACAATTCCCTTACACAGCCGGATGCCCAGGCATCTTGTGTTGGTCTTGGAGCTAATTTGGTATCCATTCATAGTGAAAAGGAGCAAAAGTTCGTCCAAGGCAAGTTTGGCACGATTCTAGGATGTTACGAAAAAGCGCCAAAATGGAGCGTTACAAAAAAGTAACAAATGTAAAAATTGGCGTAAACTTTTTAAATAAAAAGATAAAAAGATAATTATTTTAGATAAAAAAGCAGAATTGTGCAGAATTTAAACAAAAAATAGTCCATTTAGTTTTCGAATTTCCATGAAAAAGTTCGAAATTTATCGAACAATGATAATTTTCAATATGCAATTTCCAAAAAAGACTAAAAGATAGAGCTTTAAATTCTCTACATAGAATTTTGTCCTTTAATTTTTGGTCGAAAAGGTCTATTAAAAAGTTTATAAAGGTTTTGGAATTTTTTTCGCAACTCCCTAAAACCGATTGACATCGGTGAATCGTGGAAGATACTAAATAAATCGGGTCGAAAATACAACAATAAATAATTGGGTCGAAATACTTTAAATTGGAATCTTTTTTTCTTAATTTAAATTTAGGATGGATTTTAGCTTGGCTCCATTTCCTCTATTGAATCACGATCTGAGCAAACCTTGATCGGAAATAAGGAAATAAATCAAGATCAAGGACCTTGTAAACCGGATAGTGACCTTATATCTTCTAAATAGAGGACCTAGTAAACGGGGACAATGCAAATATGTAAATTGGTGCCCTGTCATTTGCGCGTCAGACATTTGCGCGCCATTCATTATAAATCGGTTTAAACGTAACCTAAAGAATTTTTTGAGATCAAAAAATAGAGCAAAAAATTAGCTACATACTCTGAGAAAAGTTATGGCCAAAATACTGTGAATACCTTGCAAAGATCGAAAAGCGGGAATTAAGGATTTTTTATTCGATATTCAATTGTTTTAGATTTGTTGGCGCCTTGGGTTCCAAACCCCGATCAAGGATACCGTCATTTTTGGAATGGAATGCAAATTGCTTACAATCCGCTGTCTGTAAATCACACGGATGGTACTCCGGTGGACTATGGAAATCCGTTGACTACACCGGTGGGTAAGGGTAGCTATGCTATCATAATAAAGGACCAACGTTTATATCAAAACTTTTTATTTCGCTATGACTTTTTAAAAATATAAAATTCTAAAGTAGAGAATAAATAATTTTATTGAAAGAGAAAATTTTATATTTTTTGGATAACTCTTTGGTTAATAAATATATTATTTATTATCTTATTTTTTTCTTCAACAAATTCGGTATTAGTTTTTATTTTATACACCAACTTTTTTAAGAAGAATTCTTCAGATAAATTATTTTTTTATTTTGCTATAATTTTTAAAATGTTATTTCTGGAAATTTTCCTCATTTTTTAAAAGAACTTGTATTTTTTTGAAAACCTACAAATAAATCTTTAATTTTATTCATTTTGCAGGCCGGCACCGGCCCATGGCAGGTAAGAATAATAAGACATGTAAAAGGGACTAGATCTTAAAAAAACTGATACATGAGAAGTAGGCACTTCTTCTCCTCCCCCACCCCCACTAAAATTTGAATCATCATCCTGCTCTGGCCATATGGTTGGCCACAACACCAATGTGGATTTTTGGTTTGCGTTTTATCATCGAATCTTTTTTTAAATTTGCTATATTGTTTCAATTTTTTACATACAAGTTGCTGTTGGTTCAGGGTGTCCCTGATCCTCAATTTAATCACGAAGCGGAGAGATGTGTTGCCATGGACTGGAGTTCCCATGGCCTATGGTTCAATGTGTATTGTGAATACAGAAACAATTACATCTGTAAAAAGCCCCTGTGTCGTGCGCCGAAGCCAATTTATTGAGTAGACAAATCAGTAAAACTTATGCTAGGATGTTTAAAAATTAAAAATGCGTTTAAATTTTCAAAAATATTAGAGAAAAAGACGATTTTTTTCGCAAATTTGTAAAATTTCAAAAATAAATAAGAAATAAAATTTGGAAACTTTAAAAGCAAAAAATATATATATACCTAGCTTAAAAACATATTTTTCTTTTTTTAACAATGATTTAAAAAATAAGCCTATTTGAGCCATTTAAACTGTACAGACCACTTTAACTGTACAGTTTTTAACTGTACAGACCACTCCGTCTTCATTATGGAAATGTTAAAATTACAAATATATTTAATTGATATACCAACGAAAACGAGAAAAATATTTCTAATAACCAACTGAACAGCTGCTTTTACCAAAAAAAAAATTAAAAATGAAAAACGCATTTAGAATTCTAAAATTTCAAAAATTTTTCAAATAAATTCGAAAAATTGTAACGTTAAATTGATGGGAATAATTTTATGAATGGAGGAAAGATTTTTTCAATATATCAAATTAATTTAGAAAGGATTAAATAACTAAAATACTAAGCAAATAATAGAATTAAAATGAATATTAGATAATAAATTATTTATTTACAGATATTTAAAAGTTTTTTTATTATAACAATAATTATATTATAATTTTATTCTAATTATAATAAATTTAAATAGAAGAAGTTTTACATAAAAATATAACTAGATATACTCTAAATATTCATAATCTAGTTTAATAAAGTTAATTTAATTATTTATAGCATATTAATCTAATTTATTAAGTGAGCTATTTATTCATAAATATTATTTATGAAAAAAATCAATTTAAAATAAGAATTGAATTATTATTACTTGTGTTGAATAAAAATTCAATATTTTCAAGTATATTATGAACAACACTTCAGGATGAATGACACACTAAACTACATCCCATCAAAAATATACCTAAAAAAATAAAAAAATATAATTATTTTATTCTAATCTTTAAATTCAGTTATAATAGAATATACTTGGATTAAAAAAAAAAGATGTGTATATATTAAGCAATAAATGAAAATTTAAATATATTTTTTTAATAATAAAATAAATGATTAACAATCGACAAGGTTACGCTAGGCCATTAAAAGTTGTACTACCGGCAACACAGTTTCAGTGGATGTCGATAAATTTTATAATTCCTAAATAATTCGCTCTCAAAATCCCATATAGAAAAACATCAAAAATTGAAAATAAAGAATAACTTTAATAAAAAAAGAATACAAGAAAACATTTTAATGAAATTTTTTATAGTCTAGTTTAATTATAAGTTAATAAAATTTAAAAAATATTTAATTATTTATAGCATGCAAATTTAATAAATTAAGTGAGCGATCTATTCATAAATAATTATTGTGAAAAAATCAATTTCAAATAAGTATTCACTTTACATTAAAAAAGTTGAATTGAATAAAAAATCAATTTCAACTATATTATGAAACAACCCTTCGGATGAACGACACTCTGTATTACATTCCATCAAAACTCCAACAAATCTCAATCAAAAATTAAGCATTTTAATAAAATATTTTTAATGAATAATTTACCGATGAATTATAATAATATTTCAAAATATTTATCGTAAATGATAAAAAATGTATTAATTTGTGATGAAAAGTTCCAAAAAAATTTAATTGGAGTTTACATTTCTAACTGCCCTAAAAGGAATCCCACACCTTTTTGCTCAACTAAATTTAAAAAATATATAAAAAAAACTATTTATTATGCGAAAAAACATTAAAATTAATAGGTAATTTGATTAAAGATAATAAGCTTCAATTGAATATTGATTATTATTCATCTTTATTTATTGAATGCAAGGATAAATTGTTTTGAATAAAAAATTTTTATTCAACCTTATTGAATTTAGAGGATTATTTATTTTAATATATATTTTTTATTCTTTTATTTTAACTTATACAAATTGAATTAATGAAATATTTAAAAATAGCAAAATAAATAAAAGAAACATTTAATTGTAAAACAAAATTATAATTATATTAATAAACTTAATAAATCATGTTTGGAAAACCCAATAAATAAACAAATAAATCATATTTATTTATTTTTTTTATTTCAAAAATATAATTTAGAATGAAAATTAACAAATATTAAAAGTAATTTTAAAATACTTAGGCAATAATTCATCAATAAGAAGTTATATTTATTTAAAATTAAAAACTGATTGAAAATAAATTTCGTTTAATTAAATATAAATTAAATTTTTATAAAATTAAATTTTTATACCTATCATAATAAGAGGTTTAATAAATTATATATTAAATATAATTATGACATATAAGTATAAAGAAGATATTATATGACTAATAATTATATTTCTGATATTTTCTTTACCACAAATATATAGCTTAAACAACGAGAATTGCGGCGTAATTACAAGGAGAAGAGCCATTCAGAATTTTGCAAGATTATCGAACGACTTTTAATAAAAAACGTTAAATTTATATTATCTAAAAATTACCAGATTTTTACTAATATAAATATTTGCTAAAAAATTAATTAAAATTCGAATGAATAAGGTAAATAAATAAATAAATAAAATATTTGAATAAATAGCATTTAATTGAATTCGATAATAAAAAATCAATATAATTAAACAATATAAAAAATTCTATTTATCTGCAATCATCCGGTCTCTAAATTCGTTGAATGATCGGGGAAAATAACCATAAATAATCTTTCCGACATTTCACGCCAATAAATAAGTTAACTTAAAAAAATAAATTATTCTAGGTTTTTGCTGTCGATTACCAATTCCCAAAACAATAAATACACATCGTTTGGAAATTTAAAATAGGAAAAGTGGAAAAATTTGGCGCATTATAAATATAATATTTTAGTTAGGCAAAAAATTATTTAAAAGATAATAAAGGATAATAATTAATTAAGAAAATAAAGAAATTAAACAACACATAGCTACTAATAATTGGTAAAAATAATTTAAATATAAATTGAATTTATCATTTCTTTACTCAAACAGAAATAAAAATAAAATTCAAATATTAAATGAAATTCACCTATTAAGTTTAAAATTATAAAAATAATCATAAAATAATTATTTCTGGCTGAAAAATTAAATATGAATTTTTTACAACACAATAATTTAAATTTTTAGAATTAATACTCTTGATATATAACGATAAAAAATTAATTATATTCGTAGCTAAAAAGCTATATATGCTTAAATAATTTTAAAAATAATTAAAATTCATTTTATGATTAAATCTTAATAATAGAAAGAACAGATTTTAATAAGAAACCAAAAAAAAATTTAAAAAAACATAATTATAGATCACCAATACTCATGTTCTTAAAATCATTCATTTAATTTATTATTCTTAATGGATTCTTGGAATTCGCCAAGAAAGAAGTGACGATATCAGTGCATCGCTAGTAAAGCCGGTGATAGTGGACGAGATGGGAGTGGCCGATAAGCAATCGCGCATCCTCGCTTTCATTGAAAAAGAAATATTAGAAGAGTGACTTAAATCAAACTGATATTATGCTATATTTGTTATTTAATTAAATAATTTTTAATTTTTTTTAGAAAAGGGAACTTAAACTTTTTAAACTTTAACCCCACCAACATAAATTCAATTGAAATTTAATATTTAGCTTACAAAATTGAATTTGATATTGTATTACAATTAAAATCAGGGTGACGATCTCCAAACTCCAAAATCCTGGCGCGGAACTCAAAAATCCTGGCAAAATTTTGCAAAATCCTGGCAAAAAACCTGCGCACTATAAAATTCTTGAAAAATCATTATAAAAATATTTTAAATAAATTCGTACTTCATATTTCTCTGTACTAGACACCTTTTTAAGCAAATCTGGGTTGGAAAAAGAGATCATATGCTCTTTTTGTTGTGTCCTCGATTGGAGAATTTATTGAAGACAACAGAATAGAATATAGGACAATGGAATAGAATGGAATATGAGGGAATGGAAGCTGGAATGGGAATGGAAGGCAAAACAGAAGTGCCAAATGCTGGAAAATGGATCACTTATATAGGTGGAGATGTGAAGGAAATACAAAGAATAATTATATGATCTGGGATACAAGCGAGAAAGAATACCATTAAGAAATATTATCATACGTGAAGAGAATCTTATGTCGATCATGCTCATATCCACAACATCTCCCTCTTTAATTCCTGAAGTCCCGCCAGCACATCAGAACGTCCCGTAGATCACATCTGTCCATGTATGGGGCCTGTTTGATCGAGCTGTAGTCGAGCGAGTAGTCGGGCTGGTAGACGAGCGGGGCTCATCTGAATGATCCATAGTTGAGCACGTAGTCGGGCGGGGCCCATCTGAATCCTTAGTCGTGCATGTAGGCGAGCGGGGCCCGTCTGAATCTGTAGTCGCATTGGTCGTCGCACGCCCTGTAGTCGGGCACGTTGTCGCACTAACAGTCGTCGAACCATGCTTCTGAACGTCAGTGGACTTCCGTTGCTTCTTCGTCATCGGCTGACTTCGGAGCTGGTTTGCGTAGCGGTGAACCCTCGTGCCAAGTCTTGGTACTTCCACACGGTAGCGCTGCGAACCATCCACACGTTCAATGATTGTACCTGGAATCCACGTTGCTTTGCCATTGTTGTAGTTGAGCTCAAGAACTGGACTTCCGGCTTTGAACATCGAATTGTTGTTGCGAAGAATCTTCTTTGGGACTGCCTTCTTTTGAACGTTGTGTTCGGAATGACGCATTGTAGAAGCATCCGCTGAAGAATTCTGCATCGAAGCTGCTTGCACATTGACCTCTCGGATGCTGACTTCTGAATATTGGACTGGAGTCACATCTTCCGTCGTAGATTTGTGCATCACGTCGAACCATCTTTGAAGATTGAGGTTGAGAGCTCGGATCCATGGTACTCCCAGTAAGTCGTGCGTGACTGTGCTGCAGACGTAGGCGTCGAGCTTCTGTACTGGTTGATCCTCGAGCGTAACTTCACAATTGATCCTGCCTTCAAGTGGAAATT
>LDKF01000330.1:31874-63091 GCA_001026735.1 Rotylenchulus reniformis | reverse complement strand
AATCAGGCACTTCTGTTCTTCTTTACAGCAAGGCGAGAAGTCGGCGTTCTCACATGCAGCGTTGACTTGGTTGAAGAGTGCCATGACATCCTGATTAGCCCGTTGTTTCAGCTTGAAGCACTCGTAGCGGCGAACTGAGCGCGTGTCGTCGAATAATTCCTTGAGCTGCTTCACTGCTTCTTCGAATGATAGATCATCTGGTTGCTGGGGCTGGATGCTGTCGGCGAAATTGGAGTAGTCGTCGTCGCTGAGCTTGCTGACCAGAAGTCGAACCTTCGTGGCTGCATCCAAGTCCTTGCCATCTTCCTCGAAGAATTTGCCGTGGCGTTGATACCAGGCATTGAATGTACAGCCGCCATCAGGATCGTAGTTGGATCTGCCGATGCGGTTGTCGAGCGAAGATGCGATGGTTGCGTGTTGAGCACTCTGGTTGACGACTTGCTGCACTTGGGGTTGACCACGTTGCTGATTGGCCAGAAGCTGCGCGATCATCTCTTGCTGCTTGGCGATCATTGCATCGTGTCGTGCCTGCATTGCTTCCATTTGCTGCGCCGCTTGCTGCGCCTGTTGCTCCAGCAATTGCGTAAGGCGGTCGACCGTCGGTCGCTGATCCTTGCTAGGTGCCATTTGCGTTGCAGAATAGTCCTTGTCCTTGAGGTTGTTTGCTGACTGCGCCAATTGTTGTATCTTCGATTGGAGAATTTATTGAAGACAACAGAATAGAATAAAGGACAATGGAATATGGGGAATGGAAGCTGGAATGGGAATGGAAGGCAAGACAGAAGAGTGACAAATGCTGGAAATGGATCACTTATATAGGTGGAGATGTGAAGGAAATACAAAGAATAATTACATGATCTGGGATACAAGAGAGAAAGAATACCAATAAGAAATATTATCACACGTGACGAGAATCTTATATCCATCATGCTCATATCCACAACATATATATACCTATATAGTGCTCTAATTTCTTTTACCCTAAAGTGGCCAAAATGAAAAGCCTCTGAAACGAACTCAATTTTCTTTACCACTTATGTTCTCTCTCATACTCTTTTTCTCTGTCGTTTTATTTTCTCTCAATTTCTGCTTATCTTTCGTATTTGAGTTGCAATAAATGGAGAGCGTCGCTTTTCGTTTAAGTGGGTTTATACTGTAGCCACTCCGCCCACTACAGGGTTAAAAAACATTCAAGCAATAGTTTAGACACTTCAAAAGAGAAATTTAAAAAATCATATAAAAAGGAAGAATTTTTTAAAAATTGAGCTTAAAAATTAATTTTTAAAAAGTTGGAATCATTAAATTGTGAATTTTGCTTCTCTTAAATAACAAAAAAATTATTTTTTAGAAAGTGCAAAATCCAATTTGTAAATTTATTTACTAAAAATGAAAGTTAAAATTTACAAGCAGATGAAGTAGGAAAGATAAGCAAATTACAAAAAAAGGTTCCCAAGTTTTATGGGGAATTATTGGTTTCAAAGTTAAAAATGTAATTTATTTTTCAAATTTTACAAAAAAATTAAATTATGGTTTTTATCCAATTATAGAACAATAAACGTGTTTGTTATATTTATTTTATTTAAAGTAAAATTTTTTGAAAGAATAATTAGCGAAAGAATAAATATTATTAAAGTTGGGATAGAACCGAATTGTAAATGTTAAGCAAATAATTGTTAAAATAATATAAGAAATTTTAAAGGTCATTTTATCAAGTAAAATTGTCTGAACCAAAGCTAAATATTCTAATATTAAATAATTAATAATAAAAATGAATTACAAATTTTGATTTTTTATTTTATGAGTGAGGCTAGTAGTTTAGCTGCCTTAAATACTAACACAGCAAAATAAAGATCCAAAAGGTCAAGATCTAATTTGACTAAAAAATTAATAGGTAATGCTTAAAATAGAATCATAAAAAGTTTAAAATACCAATTGCACCAGATGGATACTTTTAAAAAAATCATCTGATAGATATAAGCTTAAGATCAAATGATATACTTCAAAAAAAGAAAATTAATTTTTAGAGGTATCAAAATCTGGTGCAATTTGGTACTTTAAACTTTTGTTTCTATTTTTATGCATTGAATTCTCCAATTGCTCTACCATATTACTTCTAATATGATGACTTTCCTTCTTTGTCACCAATTTTTACCATTCTCTTTATTACTAACTTTAATCCTCTTGATTTTTCTTTTTATTTCATCAGAATTCATTGAATTATTTTTGATAACATATAAAATAAAAATAATTTTACAGATTTGCTTCATGAAAAAATAATTTAATATTATTTTAATTTTAAGGTTGTCCAATTGTATAGGAAAAAAATGGATCGAATGGTACTTACATATTGCACTTTCCATTTCGAGCCTTTTTCTTGCGGGAAGCGCAGAAAAAATCTTTCTATTTTGGTCCAAATAAGTACCAGATTGGGGTTCAGGGTCAGCTGAAATGGCTTTGCCGACCGCTTTGCACGTACCACCTCTGAGCCTTTTTTTAACACTTCCAGAACAGCAGAGTTTTTTGCTATAAAAGAATCCGCCAAGAGTGATGGCCAATTCTTTCTTTCATTATTCCATATATCCCATAAAAACTTCCTACTCCCTGAAATATAATGGCGTCCATTCTGTTGCGCTTCTTCTTCTTGGTCTTCATCCTTTTGCTCACAATGTCTTTACGTGTCCTGGCCCTATACCGATCTTTTTTAATTTTTATATATATTTTTATAAAAATTAATTTTATTAGTGATAAAATCCAGTTTCCAAATCAACTACATATTGTCCAAAAGGTGAAAATCAATTCGCTCATATAACTCCTTTCCATCAAGGGTATCTAACAGTAGTTTTCAAGGAGATATTTCATGAAGATTTAAAAAACAATGAAGATAACGAAACAGGTTTGAACATGACCATTGGTAATCGTTTTCTCAAGCATAAACCAATTTTTCTACCACTCTAACTCCGCTGAGTATAGACTTTATTAGAAAATGTTTTAAGGCCATTGGTGGAATAATGACCGACAGAAAACAAAAATTTTATGGTTTTATCAATATAATTAAAAAAATATTTTTTTTCAAAACTGATTTTTATAAAATTTCGACGAAACCTATAAAAATAAAAAATGGTAAAAATTATTTCAATAAAAATTTGTGTATAAAGTAAACAGGAAGAATAAAAGATTAAAAATACCGATTAATGTCTGAAAAATTATTTAGAAAACTTTTGAACATGATCATTGGTAAATTGTTTACATAACTGACCAATTCAATTTCAGATTAATATTTGAATTTAAACCCAGAATTACGTTCTCATCAATGACGTAAAGCTGTATAAATACTATAATAAAGTTGTATATTATTTTAAAAATTTTGGCCTAACTAGGTTTATAAAAATAAGTTTTTAAAGGGCTTATTCATTTTAGCACTTTCAGAATAAAAACCTATTTTGGCACTTTCAAGACAATGAGTCAGCATGGGATAATTAGATCAAATAAAAATTCAAGGGAAACTTAAAACTTAATATTAAACTAACTATATATAATAAAATTAGTGCTCGTCAAAAATTATAACACATTTTTTTGAGCGGATCAGCTTAATTTTGGCACTTTTGTTATACAATATGAGGGTCACGCATCTGGGAAAACTATAGCCGAGGGAGATTTCCGGTGAAGGAAAAAGTTTTCCCAGGGGTTATTTCGAATTTTCGATTTTTCAGAATGAGTTATGTTGGAGCAATAGTTTTTTAAGGCCTAAATTGAAAATCGGTTCCACAAAGGCCTAGCCCATTATGTTGGCCAACTTTTGGCCTGAAAAAATTGGGGTCGTGCAGTTAGATTTTTCTGGAAAATTGGCAAGACTCAACCCATTTTTTGGTACTCAAATTTGTAGGTGAAAAACCCAAGCTTAAATTCAATATAAAACAGATCTTTCTTCTTTCTTATACAAATGATAGTGTTTAATGAGAGGAAAGAAATAAAAAAAAGTTGATCGAAATTTATCAATCCGTTCAAAAGTTATGGCCTCAGCATTCAACGGTACTCTAACTTAAGAGACCTATTTAGAGTACCGAGACTAAAACCCATCTTGGAGTGGAAGTTTTCTTTTTAATTAATAGTTCAATCCCAAGATGAGTGGACTATGAATTAAAAAAGATGATCAAAACGATCCAAGATGATTAATAAAGCATGTCTATTCTACAGATTAAAGATTCTTATTTAAAAAATTATGCGGAGAAAGTAGCTAATTGAGAACAAATGCCATTTTGAATATTTAACGAAATTTGTTCTTTTGGTAAAATTTTATTTTGGAATTTTTAAATTACTTTTTCATTATTTTAATATTTATTTTTGTAAATTAATTATTGTATATTCTTATTCGCTTTATATATTTCTTTATTTTAAGGATATTTTCCGATGGATGGTTCCGCTTCTTCATGAACGGTCAGTATGGTTATCTGCGGAGAAAGTAGTTCGCCGGATTACAGCGACGACAATGCAGAATTTTGTGCTCTATTCATCGATGAATTGCGCGAAGCAAGAGCGATAGTCCTGTGCACAGATGTCAGGCGAATGGCAGACAATTCAATTCGGAATGTGGGATTTGTCATCGATGGCTGATGGTACGTTGCTAATGACCAATCGACTAAACACTCGAATAAAGCTGTCCATCGATGAGGGTTTGCGCGGATTTATATTTGAAACTAATGGGCAAAAAGTACACTTCATTGCCAACTCAACAATAGGTTTCTAAACTTCAATCATTCAACAAAAATTGTCTAGTGAATCTCTGAAATAATTGGCTAAGAACTAATAACTTGTTTTGATTTTATTTTTACAATTTTTCGATTGTATTTTCATAAAGTTGCATATTCTTCGAACATTTATCAGTTTTACCATTTTTCATTTTTTAATTAAAATTTGTAATTCTTTATTATAATAATTATTTATTATGAATTTTTTGTTCGGCGGTTTTTCTTATATTTGAGGATTAAATTTTCGATAAAAATACAGAAAAATATAAAAAATCAAAAATCTTTCGGCCTTTATTTTTAGGCTGAAATACCGCCGTTCCGATTCGTAGAAACGAAATTCCCTCTTTATAGGGATCCATAAGGGATCCCTTCCCCAAAAGTTTCTAATAATATTTGGGGTAAAAAATCGAATAAATTTTCAAATTCGATTTTTCTTGAGAAAAAAGGGACTTCTTGTGGTAAAATAGATGCTGATTCCGATTCTGACGTCATTTTTCACCTAATACGCAATCTGACGTCACTTTTGACACTAACGTCAAATTATTTTTACAAATTCATCATACTGTTTCGTATATATATAAAACAAAATTTAATAAACTAATGAAATTTTAATTATTTAATAATAATTATTATTATATAATTATAATTATTGTATTTATTTGACAAAAAATGTCTAGATTTGCACTATTGTACAAACGGCCACCACGATCAATCATCACTTTTTTCAAAAAAAAGGTAAAAATAGTTTTTATCATGTTTTTATTGCATTTTTGAATAAAACATTTGACCCTAAAAAGCCTCAAAATAATTAGAATAGTTTTTTAAACCATCTTTAAAATGGCGCAAAATGCTAAAAACATATTTTTCGTGTTCATTGAGCTAAATAAGTAAAAATAAAAATAGTTTATAAGTCACAAACCGGTCACTAGTAATAACATAAAATTGTTCACAGTTTATCAATTAGATGAAGGAACTTTCAATAAGTTAAAATCCTTTTATAATCGGTCTATTAGATTTTATAGTGGTTAGTTTGCTTTTTGAAATGTAAATATCGAAGGCCATATCATATTAAGATCAATTTGTTAGCAGCTATATTCCCATATCTTCCCTTCATTGAGCTAGATCAATCATTTGGTAAAGAAACATGGCGAATAAGGCACTCAGCATCCACTTAAAAAAGAATATTTGAGAATGTTTGAGATCATCCATTTTTTTAATTGCAAAAGATCTAATTTAATAGCCAGATTGTCTTTAAAAATTAAAATACCATGATTCCGTAATCGATGCTGATATTTGAGGAATCATTGGAGATCGATTCTTCAGTGGACTCAGTCGTTGTAGTCATAGATATCGGATCCAAAAAAACAGCCTCATTACAGAAGTCAGTATTTTTGCACATGTTGCATCGATACTCCCCATGAATAGTGTTCTCGCAAAAATTCTTATGTTTTGTATAATCCATGCATGAATCTTCCGGTGAATTACAGCTCTTATGAAATTCGCCGTATGGTTTATTTGCTGTAATTTATAATATATGCATTTTGCATAACATATTTTCCATAACATAACATAAGTATGTGAAATTTAATACATAATTAGATCTGGAACAAATGATTTTAATTCGTGAAAGAATACAATATTTGCAGTAGACGGTAAGGCACATGCTTTCCTTTGCAGAGCACTCCTCCTCTTCTTGGATATCGGCTATAGATCCAGATCTATATGAAATTGGGTAGTATTTCTCATCGGTGGAAGGCGGTTGTTTTTTTGTGTGCCAACATTTGAGTCCTATAAATTACAAATAAATTAAATTATCCAATAATTATTGTATAATTATTGGATATTATAACAGAATTGGTTTTTATAACAGAACTATAATATTTAGCAAATTACAAATAACATAAATGGCATTTTCAAAAATAATGCGCATCCTATAATATGAAATTGTTTAGGGAGGCACTGACCAGGGTTGCAACTGGTCTCCGGTGTTGCATTTGTGACCAGAAGCATGCAATCAATGTAAGCTGGCCATATGATGGCAACAGTGTTGGACTGACCGGGGTTTTTGGCCCGATGACCTGACCTGACCGAAAATTCCGGTCATTCAAAAATTACTGACCTGACCAATGATCGACCCTCCGGTCAGGTCAGGTCAGGTCAGGTCATCCGGTCAGCTGACCAAAATGACCGTATATATTTTTTTATAATATTTTTTTATAAAATTAAAACTATTTTTTATAATATTCGATTTTAATTCAAATTAAAATTCTTTTTTCAAAAGAGAAGGAGTTCTAGGATCATTAGCCATGGGTGACGAAAATGGTTTTGCTTAATCTTGCTGTTAACCTAAAAAACGAGTGTAAGATACTCTGACCAAATTACATCATCACGAATAGTACTAATCATTTTCTGAATTATTATTGCGTTCTTTATTATATTAAAAAAATATATAAATTTTACAATAATAAGATAAAAAGCTTTATTCAAACTTATAATTTAATTATGACACCTTTTTCACTTTAAAGGCAATATTTAATTTGAAAAATACAGTTAATTGTTCTCAACTTTGATTGTTCTCAACTAGTTTCGATCAAATTTTATTTAAATTCGATTTAATCCATTATATCTATACCAATATTATTTAAAAGTTTAACTGACAATAAGGCGTACCGAGTCTATCGAAAACCGATCCATGGAATCGGTGGCCCTTTCTTCCGCTTCACGCGGAAGATACCTCGAGTTCAGTTATTATTTTTCATAGTTAAATTTTATCATCAATAAATTCATATTATAAATTCTACTTAATATTTTAACATTAATTAATTTATACCTAGAAATATTTAATTTAATGATAATGTTAATGATCATTAATAGAATATAATTAAAATTTTGATCATATTTCCGGGTTTTAATTAATAATATTGTAATTATATTTGATTGAATTTTTTCTGTTTATTTTTTTGCAAAAAAAATATTATTATTTTTCAGTGTTATCATTTTCAAAAAATTATTCTTTTATGATTATTGATTCTTTTCAAAAGCATTAAATATTTTCAAAAATAAAAGAAAATTCACATTATCTGAGCTTCCTTAACTTGAACCAACCTAATAATTGTCTGATAATATTGATTTTTATTACAACAACTTAGTTAATAATAAATTATATTAAAAAGATGATATATTAAAAGATGATTATTATACAAGAAGTGTGTCATAACATAGATACTATATTTTGATCATAAGCTTATTAGGATAATAAAGAATAATCCAATAATGTTCCTTTCATATTTTTAATATTTGGCATTTCAATAAATTATTATTGGCTTGTTGCACAAATATTATTTAAAATTTAATGCATTCTACAAAATGATAATTCTTGCATCCTGTTTAATTTAATATTTGATAAAATTTAAATATATTATAATATAAAAATATTAATTAATAATTTTTTATTTTGAATTAAATTCCCCATTTTATTATTTTTACGAGCGCTTTGATAAGAATTTCTTTGTTTAATTACACCATTATTTTATAATTAGTTGATCATCTAAATTTTGTGTAGATCTTATCCATATAATAAGTTGAATTGATCTAAATTTTGGTAGATCTTATTTATACCATTATTTATTTAATCAGGCTTTCATTTTCGTCCTATTGTTAATCTTAATATCTTAATTATAAAGAACTCTATAAATTTTTGAATTCATTATTCATTTTTCTACTTACACTAATTTTTAAAGAATAAGATGAATGTTTTTTTATTGAAATTCATTAATTAAACAATTTACTAAATAACCATTCATTAAAATTATGCAATAATATTTTAGAAAGCACTATTTGTTTACTGCTTTTTTATTTATTAATTTTTATCTTATATTTTTATTATGAATTTCTGTATTTTTATTTTATTTTCCTTCAATTAAATGAAGATAAAAACATTTCTAAACTTTTTTTGATATTCTTTATAAAAATCGTTTTTTTTATCTTTTGCATCATAATTTATTTTATGTGGCTTTTATTAATAATTGATTAATTAAATAAAATAATTTATTAATTTTTAGAAGTTCTTTTCCATTTTTTTATAATTTTTAAAATTAATTTAAATTAAAATTTTTAATTTAATTTTATTATATCATAAAGAGAAAAAAATTATTATTTTTTTCTGAATTTAATAAATTATTATCTTAAATTATTATCTGTTTTTCATAAACAATAGTTAAAATTTATTCATTTAGTGGCAATTTTTGATTTGGCGCAGCCAGAATTATTTTCTATTTTATCTTAATAATTTTTTTGCGAATATTAATAACTTTATTTTTTATAAGATTGGTTTGTTTTAATCATGTTTTTATTCAAACTAATGTATTATTAAAATTAAGAATATCAAATTTATTTAGGATTTAGAATTTTTTAAAGAAATATGAAAATTTTTATTTATTCATTTAGAAAATTAATATTTACTTATTCATTTAACCTCAATATTAAATGAATTAAATATATGGCTTTTCTGCTCTTATTTTTTGAATTTATTTCTCTTTTTTTCATCTTTTTTTTCGTTTTTTTTTATTTTTTTAACCTCTTATTTAATCATTAAAATATTTTAAATTTCTCAACAAAGTAAATTTTATCATAAGAGAAAAAAAATTTTTATTTTTTTCATAAATATATTGTAGGCATTTAAATGAATATTCTACATTGATTGATTAAATTAATTCATAGTAAATTCATAAAAAAGAATTAATTGTATATTTTTTCTAAGCTACATAAAAAATAGAATATGTTTGTTAACAAAATATTTGTTTTTTTTAATTAGTTTTTAAACAATTATTTAACTTCAATTGTATAATAATTTTTTTTATTTTTTAACGTGATTTTAACAAATAGTAAAAATAGTTATTAAAATCAGCATTTACAATTAAATATAATTTTATATCCTCTTTTGTAAATTTATATATATATTTTAACATTTGTTAGACCAATGTACGAATTCGTGCATCAGCATCTCTGTATTTCTTAGTTTTTGGTAGAATATTCTTTTGAATTGAATAGAGCAGTTTATTGATTTAATTTATAAAATAAAATTTCAATGTTTTAAAAATACTTATCTAATTTGAATAAGTATACTTAATATTTGTGAATTAATGTCGGCTTCAATCCATTCTCCGAGACAATCACTGCATATCGAGATATGACGGCAATTAGATCCTTTATTTGGTATATAATTAGGTAAATATTTTTAAAAATACTATCTTATTTTCATGTAAAACCATTTTACCATATTCTTTAAGAGCTCAATTGATATAATTTTTTATTAAGTTTTAAACGTTTAATTAATTGAAATTAATAATTTTATGGTGTTAAAATATGAAATATTTTTTTCTTGAAATAATTTCCCTTTGTTTTGCTTCCATAAACGGCCCCTTTTTGTTATTAGAAATATAATCATAATTATAATTATTTATTATTTTAAAAACTAATTTTTCTAAATATGTTTAAAAAATTTTATTAAAAAATAATGCTTATTCTTTATAAATTTATTGAATAGGTAATATTATTTTACAAAATTTATTTTGTTATCATTGTATCTTTAAACCTTCTTAATTTTAGATTTTATTAAAATTTGCTAAATTTTTTCAATGCATTAAATTTACACAAAATTTTTAATTATAATCATTTTTAAAAAATTTGTTTACTAAATAATTTGGACCATTAACAAATATTTTAAATGAATTAAATATCTGCATCTAATTTTTCCAAATTCTCCATTCCGGTAGATATTTTATATATTGATATTATCACACTTTATTTAATTATTTTTTTATATTTCATTATTCCATTTAATTATTTAAATTCAATTAAATTTATAATTTTTCAATAATCAAATATTTAACTCATTTTACGCCAAATTTAAAGCAGTCCAAATATTTTTAAATATATTCCTATCGATTGAAAATAATCAGAATATTTTAAAATTTTATTGATTGATTTTGATCATAATATTCCAAATATTTAATGATGTAAAAATAAAAATTATTTTTCTAGCTTCTATAACTTTATTTAAATTTATTCTCAAAAATCTAAATCCTTTTATTTTTTAATCATTTCTTTCAATTGTTTTTCAATATAAAATAAACAATTTTAACCTATATATTAATTTTTAGGTATTTTTTTTAAATAAAAATTTTATTTCTAAACCTCTTTGCGTATCCCGATGGATTGTCCAGGCAAAAAGTTTATTTGGTGCATTTTTTAATATATTTCTATAAAATACAAAAAAATCTGCTTTAAACTCTTCCTAGCATTACAGCAATTTATTATTTTCATTAATTTATAATTTTCTCTTAATAAAACAACATAGAAAATAATGATAGGATTCATAATATTCCAATTTTTTAATGTTTAAGATGAAAAAATTTATGTTTTCTAGCCTTTATAAAAAAAATAAATTTGTTTTTTAGTTAAATTTTCTTTTTGATTCTTATAAGTTATAATTATTGCAATTTATTAAAAATAAATTTTTATATATTTACATATTTGTAAATCGTTTATTATAAGAAGAGTGTTCCAATTCAATTTTGAAATCTAACTTTAAAAGGACTGAATCCATTTTTGAAAAATCTTAAAAGTCCAACAATTTTATTTTTAAATTGGCATTTGATTTTATTTAACGATTATCATTATTCTGTATTTTTTTTCAAAAATACAATAAATTATAGAAACATGTTGTATTAATTTTTGCATTTTTAAAAAGGTTTAATTTTAAGAATTGGATATAAAAAATCCCATTTTTTGATAATAAATTTTTATTTTATAAATATTTTTAATATTAAAAATTTCTGATATAAATTTACTCCTCGTTTCATGTTCTATTCCACCTATTGTAAAAACATTGTTTCTCTATTTTTTATAAATTTTTTATTTTTTGGAATTGTCACTTCTTGAATTAAAAATTATAATTTTTATTTGAAGATGAATTATTTTATTATTTTTTTAAATTAATAAGTTCACTTTTTAAATAGCTATTTAAATAAAATAATATTTTATATTAAAAAGGTTTTGATAAAATTTGTTTAGTATACTCATACATCATATTTTACAATTCCAATGAATTTTTCGGATTGATAATTAGATCTATAAAAAATCAAGATTTTTAGTGTTGTATATAATATATTTATTTCATATATTTTTAAATGAAGAATTGCATTAAAAAATATACAAGAAAATATTGAGAGAGATTATTAAACTTTTTAAAAAATATATTAATATAATTATATTTAATCATTAATTAATGAAGTCGTCCGCTTCGAACAAAAATTCTGTAGTGGGTCCTTTTAACAGTAGTGCGAAAAGGAAGTGAAACAAAGTTGAAATATTAAAAAAAAAAGTAGATTTTAAAAAATTGAAAACTTGAAATTGTATGCATGCTGAAAATTGAAATCCGCTGAGTAAATGTATAAGGTTAAATTAATTGAAATAAATATATTGAATAAGGAATTTTTATTTAAATGAATAATGATTTGTATAATTTGTATAATTCTACAATATCTTTTATTTATATTCCATAAATTAATTATGATCTAAAGATGTGATAAATAATCTAGTTAGTGAAATTCAAGTGAATTAACTTTTTATTCTTAATTCTAATTTTCTTATTCTTAATTCTAACAAATTTGAATAAACTGAAATATGTTATTTTACATTATTAATTGTAGGAAGAATGATCATAACTGATGATGTGATAATTTCAATGATTATGATATCTTATATTTTTATTTTTTAAAACATATTAATTTATTTTCTTTTCATCTGTTTTTCCCATGAATAATTGTTTAAAAAACTATTTAAAAAACTCGGTCATTTTTAATTGATATATCATCAAAAATTTCGTTTTAAAAAAGCAAAAAAAAAAAATTAACTTTAAAAATATATTTTGAATATAAAATTATAGATAGCTAATCTAGACAACTTTTTCCTGCCACCCATGAAGTTCATATTTTTACATTTTATGATCCAAATATTATTAAATAGTTTGAATTATAATCTTAAACAAATTTAATTCTATAATTTTATTTTTACTATTAATTATATTTCCCTTCATTTACGGGATTTTTTTCAAAATATTAATTTTATATTAGGGCTTACAAGAAATTTTAAGAATAATATTTTAAATTTTATACAATAAATTTTTTAATTAAGCGAGATTTTATATATTTATATATTTTTTGGTATTATTATTTTATTGAATGATAGGGCTGCAGATGAATGAAAATGATGATAAATTTAAATTTTTTAATTAAGCGAGATTTTATATATTTATATATTTTTTGGTATTATTATTTTATTGAATGATAGGGCTGCAGATGAATGAAAATGATGATAAATTTTCTTTGTCATGAATGGAGCATCGACCCAAAAGATCGATAAAAAATCCATCGCAAAAAAATTCATTTAATGGATTCAGAATTATGAATCATTATCAGTAGACTTTAAAAAATAGATTAAAAATTGCGAAATAAGGACATAAAATATGGACTAAAAATTTAGGTCGGTTGGATAACAAGAGAAAATATAAAAAAATCGAGAAATTTTGGCAAACAAATTAAAATATTTCTTCCGAAATTCATATTTAATTTTTTAAGACATATTTAAATAAGAAAAAAATACTTATTATTAAATAATTATAGTTTTATTTTTTTAATTATAAATATATATTTTTAATTTTTCTCTTTTTTTTAATTTTTGGTTTTTTTGTTTTTTATTTTTGATTTTATTGTATATTTGCCTGAGATTTTTTTACAAAAATGGCAAATATATACGAAATTACATAAGAAAATTACATTTAAATGCATATTTTTCAAATTAACAATGATTTTTAATTTGATTTTATAGATCTTAATTTGATTTTATAGATGATCTTTTATAGATAATTTGATTGATTATATATCTTTTGTAAAAATAGAAAACAATTTCGATAAAATCTTTAGTTAGTTATATTTTTATTTCTATATTGAATTAATCAATAATAGAAGTATTAGAAGTCCAGCCCCGAAAGCTGGTTTCAAGAAGTATGAGAGAGATTGAGATGATTCATAAAAAATGAAATTGTATTAAAATTTATTTTTAAATATTTATTCTTTCTGAAAAAAAGATAATATATTTTTCCAAATTTTTGGTTCTTTTATAATTTTTGGCATTCATTATATTGCAATTTTTAATAATTTTAAAATGAAAATTTATTTTTTGCTTTTATTTATTTTTATTAAATTGATTAATTTTTTCGATACATTGAATTCAAATCAATTCGACTGCAAGAGCATATAATAGATAAATAGTATTTTTAAAAGGAAAATTTTAATTTTAAATATGTTTAATTAAAGGTATCGTCTGTCGTAGTAGACATAGAGTTGTGTAATTCCTGGGTTTTAATAGCATTAAATCATAAATAAAAAAATTACATAAAAAATTATATAAGGCCGAGCATATTTAAGTTAAAATATATGAAGCATTTTATGAAGTTCAGTAGAATATTTGATTTTAAATATGATAATAAATATTTATCTCAGTTTATAATATTATATTGGTGAATTTAACTCAGTTTATAATATTATATTGGTGAATTTAAGGATGATGTCGCATTTGGGCGAAATGCGCTTCATCCCTAGATCGGGCTGAATTGATCGTTCTTTGATCACGATTTTGCATTTGCACAATTTGTGTTTTTTGCACCATTTTGCCCCTCCATTCTTATCAGTCATGACCCTTGCCCCACATTCCATCTTGTTTGTGATGAACCCCCCAGTCGATCAACCACAGCTGTTTGTTACTGATAACTCAACTTCAGCTGTTCTTCATCTGTTCATTGCTCCCCCTCAAAGTACCCTGATCCCATATCACTGATTTTGCCCTTGCTCTGCCCATCACCCCACATTCGATTGTGCCTTTATAAGCCACCCATAAGGCCCCATACATTGTCTTGGATCATCAGTCCTCTCAAGATCAGTCCATCACCAATCCAGCAACAGCGTCAACGACAGCGAGACCCAGCGACAGCGAGCACACAGAGCGAGTCCGACAACAGCGAGCCCGACGACAGCCTCCAATCGATCCATTCACTCCACCCTCCCCTCCCTTCACTCATTGTCCACATTGTCCCATTTCCCTTGTTAGAATAAACCTCTACCACACGACTTGGCGACCCTAACCAAGCGGCAGCGCCGCACCCAAACTGTGCCCGTTCCATCCAACCCCCGGAGCCCACAGTTAATGGCGACCCTGGCAGGATCCAACTGACCGACTACAGATCAACCTGCACAACCACTGACAGGCCCAGCAACTCAACTGCCCGTCAGCAGACCAATCACACAAGTGTCCAGCCCAGGCTCAAGCACAGGACCACATTCAACCCGGTAGAGAGGAAGGGACATCAAAGAGGGAACATAGGAGATTGAAGCAAATCCTTCGACGATTTCTTCTTTCTCATTGCCTCAAGTGCTTTGACCACTTTTGGCTTTCCACTGGACAAAAAACAAACCGAGTCCAAAAAGTGTCTCAAGTCCTTTGACGACTTTTGACTTGGCAATAGTCATAGTCCTTCGACGACTTTTGACTTAGCCAAACAGCGCAGTCCGAAAAGCAGCCCAGCTGCGCAATGTCGGGACCAATTCAAGGCAAGATTCTCGCCGCCTTGAAAGCAATCGCAAAGGCCAAGAATGCCACAGACTTCTCAGCGCAACCAGACAACACGAAGCCAACATAAGTGAACGCCTACACACTCGAATGCCAATTGGAGCGCTGCAGAAAGGAAATCCGGACAATTGAATGCGGCATCGATGACCTGAGAGCCGCCAACAGCGATTGGACAGACCTCCTGAGGAAGATGTCAAGCAATGACAGAGAAGTAGAAGAAGAGGTCTACTACAAGTTCCAGAAAGACAGGAAGCTCAACGAGAAGACGGATGAAGCGACAGACAAGCTGCATTCACTCAGAGACATCGAAGACAAGCTGGCAGTGCAAGCCAAAATCTACCGGAATCGAGCAGAGCGAGAAGAGAGAGCAGAGAAGCTAGCCCACGCCAGAGCACTCCAAGTAGCAACTCAAGCAGCGCAAGTCCCAGCGGGACAACCCCAGATGGCACCGGCATCACTGTTCCAACTCCCTACCATCCAGCTCGAGAAGTTCAACGGGCAACGGAACCGCTGGTGTGAATTCATCGAATCCTTTCGCGCAGCGGTGGATGGAAGGACAGGCACCAAAGCGGAAAAGCTCAACCTTCTCAGAGGACTTCTCGAAGGAGAACCGCGTGCTCTCATCGCAGGACTGCGACTCGAAGACCGGAACTACGACATAGCATTGCGCATGCTGATGGACACCTATGGTGCCAAAGAAGAACACATCCGCGATCTTCACCTGGAACTTGCCAACCTGAAGCCCTGCAACAACGTGCGCGAAGCCAAGGAACTCCTGCTGAAAATCGAACGGATTGCAAGAGAGCTGGAGTATGCAGGCGAAAACATCGTAGGACCACAGACGTACCTGATGCTTGAGAAGAAGCTCACGCCGGGACTATTGCGCACCATCATCATCAAGAAAAGAGAAGACCCAGCAGGTTGGACGACGTCCCAATTCCGTAAAGTCCTCAGCGACGCCATCGAGCGAGAATCAGAGATCCAAGAGGTCATGTGTGAGTATGGACTCACCAAGTTCCACAAATCAAAGGAACAACAGCGACACCCACATTCAGCGCAACAGCGATGGTCACAACAGGATCCCCGAGGATCACAAGACAAGCGCAACACAACGTACAGCGGATCCACGCTTGACAGCGGAAGAGAGCCTGGCAAGAAGAGAAGAGGCTCAGATGGGGAATCAACCCATTCAGCGCACAGCGATCAAGGAAGGCAACCGAAACCGCCTTACCCCTGCGCGTTCTGCAGAGGCGGTCACTGGCACGAGGAATGCCGCCAGCATACAACAATTCAACAGCGAGAGGCAATTGCCAGAGAGAAGCGACTCTGCTACAAATGCCTGAAGAGAGGACATAGCGCGAGACGATGTCCGAGACCACTGAGATGCTTCTACTGCAATCAACAGCATCCGGCAGCATTGTGCAAACAACACGTGCAGATGAAGATGCACAATTCAGCGAACGTGCGATCAACAGCGAACTCCAAGGAGATCAGACAATGCCATGCAACGAGGGACGATGACAAGCGAGCTCTGTTGATGACAACTGAAGCAACACTCTTCAATCCAGGAGCAACAGAGAAAAGCATCACAGCAACAGTGTTCATCGATCCCGGCAGCCACAAGTCATTCATCACAGAGGAAGCAGCAAAGAAGTTGCAACTCCCCAGCAGCGGAAAGGACGATTTCTACATCGCACGATTTGGCGAACGACAGGCCAGGAACTACGACAGCAATCGCGTCAAGCTAGGCATGCTTGGCGAAGCTGGAGAGAAGCTCATCACAGCGCTGAACACAACAAAGTTCATCACCAATGGACTCCCAGGGATCAACGCATATGCTCTGAATGCCAAGGAACTACAACAACCGAAACTGAGATGCATTGAGCGCAAAGAGCCAGATGTATTCTTGGGCATGGATCTGTGGCCTGAACTGCAAATGTCAAGCGGGAAGCAGCTGCAATCTGGATTCATGCACTGTTCATCGCGACTTGGAAACCTGATCTACGGAACCGGAAAAATAGATCAGACAACGGTGACTGCCAATGTCAACTTCGTCACGATGACAACTCCAGCGCAAATCAGACCCGCCGTGCAAAAGTTGTACAACAGTTCAACGCAATGGCCAACACACAGATCAAAGAAGAGCCAAACCCCAGCGAGAGTCAGCAGCAGGCAATTGAGCACAGCTCACAAGACAGCGGAACCGCAACAGCAAGCCCCAGGCCCGACACCTGCAATGATCGAGCAGCCAAGAGCGAGCACTAAGCACGGATCAACGCACCAAGGAGATGCAGGATCACGACCGCAGCGCGAGGAAAACCAGAAGCCAACCAACACCGCCACAGAAGAACTCTTTCGAGCGACGACTTGCGACAACAGACCGCAAACAGAGGCAACCGATCAACAAACGGCCCAACCTCAGCGAGAGCAGCCACCACAGCCAGAAGCAAGGACGAGCAAAGCAGAGGTGCTGCAACTCATCAAGTTCCTGCGATCAATGTGGCAAGCAACCAAGGGCGCGACAGCACATGCACGGGCAAGCACGAGCAGAGAGCACTTGCAGCAAACGCACGAGGCAGCACGAGCAGTGACCACGGAGCACACACTGGAATGGACATGGCGCAATGAGTGCGAACGTTCGTCGCCGCCGGGAGTGTCGCATTTGGGCGAAATGCGCTTCATCCCTAGATCGGGCTGAATTGATCGTTCTTTGATCACGATTTTGCATTTGCACAATTTGTGTTTTTTGCACCATTTTGCCCCTCCATTCTTATCAGTCATGACCCTTGCCCCACATTCCATCTTGTTTGTGATGAACCCCCCAGTCGATCAACCACAGCTGTTTGTTACTGATAACTCTCAACTTCAGCTGTTCTTCATCTGTTCATTGCTCCCCCTCAAAGTACCCTGATCCCATATCACTGATTTTGCCCTTGCTCTGCCCATCACCCCACACTCGATTGTGCCTTTATAAGCCACCCATAAGGCCCCACACATTGTCTTGGATCATCAGTCCTCTCAAGATCAGTCCATCACCAGTCCAGCAACAGCGTCAACGACAGCGAGACCCAGCGACAGCGAGCACACAGAGCGAGTCCGACAACAGCGAGCCCGACGACAGCGTCCAATCGATCCATTCACTCCACCCTCCCCCTCCCTTCACTCATTGTCCACATTGTCCCATTTCCCTTGTTGGAATAAACCTCTACCACACGACTTGGCGACCCTAACCAAGCGGCAGCGCCGCACCCAAACTGTGCCCGTTCCATCCAACCCCCGGAGCCCACAATGAGTCAAAAAACTTTTAAAAATTCCAAAGTTCAATTTTTGTAATTTTTTGTAAGGATTTTTATTAAGATTTTTATTAGAGACTAATTTTTATTATGATTTACTAAGATATTAAATATTAGAACGTTAATATTTTCTATCAAAAAAATAAATATTTTTTATATTCTAAATTTAATATATATTAAATAGTTTTTTGTTATAAATAGGCTTATTTTTTGAAACAAAATGATCTCATAGATTGTAAATAAAATTATTTTTTACCTATGTTTAAAGCTTTTTTATATTTTTTATATTAAATGAATTTTTATATCATTCCTATGAAATAAAAAAATATTAATAATTATTTCTATAATATTTTTATTTTTATTCGAAAAATTATTATAATTATTCAATTATTCGACAAAACAATCGAATCTCAAAAATAGCTATTATTTAGAACAATTAATTTTGAATTTTTAAAATTATTAAATTTAAATTTAATTTTATTATTAATAATTAAAAAGGTTTATATTAATAAAATTGATGTAAACTTTACAATGCCCAGCATGCCTTGGCGCAGACAGATTCCCCACGATTCCTAAAAAAAGTTTAGATCTTTTTTATAATATTATAACTTATATTTATAATATTACATTGTCTTTACATAAATTCGTATAACAAAAAAATTTTGATATCATGATTTCAATCAATATTAAATTTGTTTTATCTTTTTGGATAGAATATTATTTTAGTAATATATTTTTTGGGTATAATTTATTATTATTTTTTTATTTTTTAACACTTTATTTATAATGATTTTTTATTTTTGTAGGAAATTAAATTAAATAAGTTTTTAGCTGTGTTCGTATTAAATTACTCTTGATACAATGGCATAACTACTTAATATGTATACAATAAAAAATTTAAATTTTATTAAAATAACAATTAATTATTTTCTTAATATTCAAACACTTTTAATATTCACGATTATTAATGCATCGAAAAATATTTTTTATTTTTTTGGGTTTTATAAATTATTTAAATACTATCTTTACAATCAATATATTTATCATAATTGTATTCAAATTATATTAAATATTTATTATATTTTATTAAAAATTAAATTGTAATCTATTATTTTTATCATTCATTTATCCGTTATTTTATTACAAGATTATTATTTTCATTATTCAATTAAAATATTCTTCTTAAGTGATTCCATTGAACTACAAAATCGCAATTCAAATTGCTAATTTTCGAAAAAAAGGCTGAAAAATTATTCTTGTTATAAAAAAGTATTCTATTTCCCATGTTTAAATATTTATTTGTTTTTGTATATCAATTTTATTTTAAATTTTATCAGTTGTTATATTTTTATTAGTTGTTATATTTAAGTAAAGTAATTTATTTGAATTTTTCTAATGGAAATATTTTTACTAAATTAAGATTTTAAACTATAATAATTTGCATTATTTTATTTTTTGATACTGTATTAGCAATAATTTTTTATCATTTATTTGTTAATTTTCAATGGTCTTTTACAATCCTATAATACCTGCATTTATTTAGTATGTATATGCAGCAGAATAATGAAATTAGACAGATGGCACAATATTCAATTTATTATCTAAAATATAATATTCATGGTTCGAGAACCATATTCATTTTTTTCATAATCTTATTTTATTTGGCTGTTTCGTTTAAACTAATATTAATTTATGCTTATAAATAGGCATTTTAAATTTATATCGGGTTTTTTCCCTTTTTTTATATACATACTTAATATATTTTTAAATTATTTATAAATATTTTTTATAATTTTACATATGCTACAAATTCTACAATAATGCATCTTGCATTCAATAACATTTTATCTAACATTATTTTCTATGTATTACATATGTTAATTAGTTTATATTGTATTATTAATATCTATTTTTAATTTACATTTATTTTGCCCTAAATTCAGATTAACTTAAACCGATTGGTTTATCATGTTTTAATTTTTTAAGAGACATTTTAAACATATTTATTTCTTAATACTTTGTTTTTGAATCTTTTATTTCATATTTCAGATAGTGATTCATTTATTCTAATTGATATTTATTATTCTATTAAGAAACTCTTTAAATAATCTAATTGTTAGAGCAATTTTTATATTTAAAATATTAATTATTTAAATAATTTATGAGTTAATTGTCGAGATCCCATACCGAGGGATATCATGACAAATGATTCGCTTTCGGAATAATTTTTGGCTCTGAATGGGCACATTCTTGTCTAAATTCCTATAAGAAAAGTGAATAGAATGGACAGAACATTCTGAATTATAATTAATTATAAAATATATAATTTTATAGATTTTTTTAGTTAATAACACATGTCAAAATTAATTTCAATTAACGATTAGATCTTTTAAATTTAATTAGATATTTATTATAATTTATAATATTGATTATCGATAGAATTGATTTTTATATTAAGTATTAACAAATTCAAACTCTAAAATTTCTAAATTTTTATATATTTGCTAACTTTTTATATTAATATTTTGCTTATATAATTTTTTATTTACGTTAGGATTTTTTTTGATCCTAAGGATTTTTATTGGTCTAAATTTAAATAATATTTATAATATTATTTAAATTTTAGACAAATCATCTGATAAAATTTATAAATAAATAATAAATTTTAGTGCGATTATTTTTCAAAAAAGCTATTTTTAAAAAATTAAAATATTTTATTTAAATAATATTATTTATTTATTTAAAATTACCTAAATTTTAATTCAACTATTCATCACAAAAAGTTATTTATTAAATATAAGAAAAAAATTAAAAACTATTGTTCATTTAATTAATCACATCAACAAAAACTTTCATTTCTAATTGAAAAAATCATCGCATTTTTTAAATTTTTTTTACCTTTAAATTATTTTTTTCTTGAATTAAGATTTTAGTAAGATTATTTAAAAAAAATTTTTTTCTAGCCGCCTTCTCTCTCAAAACATCCTTTTAGTACTGTTCATTTTAATTAATTTTTTGTCATTTTTAAACACAATATTTTTATTATTTATTTTTAAAATGAATTAACTGAATTTTAAGAAATTATAATATACTATTTATTAAATCTAATAATTTTTATTTTTAATTTTAATTATTTGCAATTTTAAATGACCTCTATTTGTAATAGACCTCTATTTGTAATAAATTTTTGACCTTCATAATTTTTCAAATATTTTTGTAATTTTTAAAATGCATTTTTTGTCTTGCCTAATATAAATATATTAATTTATAATTTTTTTACATGTAAATTATTTTTTAATCCTCCCGCAGAAAATTTTTTTAAAGAAATCGAATAATATTATGTACCATGGTTTTGTAAAATAATGGATAGTTATTATTTGAAAAAAGGGTGATTTATTTTCCAAATTCTCTATTTTGCTTTTTAAAATTAATGTCATTGAATTTTTGGATATGTATCATGTTATTTAAATTTAATTATTAATAATATTTTTGTCTGATGATTAAAATTCTCGTTTTTATATGTTTTTCAATACTATTTTTATGACAATTTTTTAGTGTTTTATATTTTCAATTTTTTGCATTTTTAAAATTTTTGGCCTTCATTATTTTTCAAATATTTTTGTAATTTTTAAAATGCATTTTTTGTCTTGCCTCTATTTAGCTACAAATTAATCTTTATTAAATGTTTAAATTTATTAATCCATTGAATTAAATCAATTTGAATGCATTAGCAAACCATTTTTTTACCAACATGATCAAAATACCACACTGTATTTTTTACTTCAACACTACCGATATATTACCATTATTTAATATTAATTTGTAATATTAGAAATTAAAATCCAGGCTTTTTTTATGTTGAAATGTTTTGTATATGAAACAGGTATGATGTCAAAGTTCAAATTGAAAAAAATGATCAAAATTGAATTCTGTTGCTGCTATGCCTCTTCTTTTATTGCCTTCAACTTTCTCCGTTGCTTCTTGTTGGGCTTTGGGGAAAAAATTATTGGACATTCGTTTGAAAGAATTTTGTTGAAAAAAAGGAAAATTAACGCTTTTTAATGTTAGTATGTTTTTTCACTTATATTTATTCTTTTATCTGATGATCTAAATATTAGTTCAAATTGGAATAATTTTTCATTTAATTAATTTTTTAGTAATTTTAAAATTATTTACAATCTATTTTATAATTGTTTTAAGCTATTTATTAGATAAAATTATTATGGTCTAATAAAATTTCATATTATTTCAAATTTATATTTTTCATTTTATTTAATAAACCTTTTTTGTATTTAATGTGAGCAAAATTACCAAAGAAAATCATTTCTAAATCTATTTTTTAATTATTTAATTTCTTTTCGGTTTAATAACACAATTTAAACTTTTAAATACTTCAAAATTACGAAAAATTTTAGAAAAAATTTTTAAGTTATCAATTTTGGCATAGATTATTCAAAAATTCCATTTTTTAACTTTAGATGCATCGATATTAAATGATTCCCAATTTGTAATTATCCACAAATTCCGTGGATTAAGAGATAATTAGGTTTTTATTTTAAGATTTTTAGTTCCAAATATATTTTTATAGTGTTTTAATAATAATAAATATTCTCGCCAAAATCTGTTTAGAAAATATATTTAATCGCAATTTTTTAAAAAAATAATAATAAATATTTATAAATTTAAAATTCTGATAATTTTATTGAAATATTTTTTTATCACAAATAAATCTAGGAGTTTGATTGTTACTTCTGTTTAGAATATAAGTTGTATTTCAATTTTAGTAAAAATTATGGTCGTTGTATGGTAATATACAAATTTTAAATGTCTCCTATTTTAAGGATCATTTTGCTCACTCAAAGTCTCTTTCTTTGATTCATTAGCAATAAAAAACCAATTTGAAAGCATGATGTTAAAAAAATTCTGATTTAAATTCCTACATTTTTGAGGACTTTATATTTTTAATTATAATTTTTGAAAAATGTTTTTATTTATTAAAAAGAAATTGCAAATTTTTTCCTTTTTATATTTAAGTTTATTGTTTTTAAATTTTTTTTATTGATTTTAAACATTTAACTATATTAGTATTTTATTTTTTTAATATTATTTTATTTATAAGCGTGTAATTCCGTTGGAAAAATTATAAATGGACTGGTATTTAATAAATAATATTATTGTTATAAGAAGTTAAAAACTATTTTTCAACCAGATTTAATTAGATACCATTTTTATTTTAGATCTTCTTAATTTAGTGTTTATACAGTCGTCATTGTCCTTGCTTAAGTATTTTTGATAATAATTATTTTTACTAAATTTTTATATATTTTAATTTCATAAATTTTTTACAATATTGCTTCATTTATAACGAATAAATTTAAATTAGTTTTTTTAATAAAACATATTGTTATAATGTTAAAAATATTATTATTTATATATTATTTAAAAATTTTATCTTAAAGCTTAATTATAATTCTGTGGCCTTTATTTTTTCTCTTAAATGATGAGATTAAATTATTTATGAAAAATAATTGATTTATAATTTTAAATATACTAAATCATAAATTTTTAAAAATATTAATTATCAATTTTAATTTAGTTTAAAGGAATTGGAGATTTCTCTAACCATTAATTAATATTTTTATTTTTTTTCGCTTATAATTTGCAATAAAAAAATTAACCATGTTTTTATCACGAAAAGAAGACTTTTGAAATGTTTGTGTCCATACTATATTTTTTATTAAAATTTTTTAAAAATATAATTTATTATATTTTCTATTTTTATATATTAATTTTTTGAATGCTTTATTAAAATTTAAAAAATAATTTATTGTTGACATTTTTTAAAATTAAATTTTGCTTTATTTAAGAATGCTTTTTAAAATTTTAAAAATTATAGATTGAAAATTTTATCCACAATCAAATCAAAGTTCATAATTATTTCAAGAAAACAATAAATATTATTTAATGTTCCTTATTTTTATTAAAGTGTTATAATAAGTATTAATAATTTTGATTCGGACCATCCACAGGCAATTATTGATATATTGTTGAAAATAATTATATCTTCACGAAAATTAATTAATTTTATACCAATTATATTTTATAGTTATATATTTATTGAAGTTAAATCTTTATAGTTATTTGTATCAGTGGTTCTTTTATGCCAAAAGGGAGTTGTGGTTAATATAGCTAATAAGGAAAATGATAAATGGTAAAATCAGTAAAAATAATTCAAAAATCTAATATATAAAAAAAATTTATATATTAGAATAGTTTTAGGTATAAATAAAATTTAAAGTACTTTTTATATAACTTAATCTTATCATTTATTTGAATTAATTAATTATGTTTTTAATTTAATTTATTATATTTATCTTAAATTTTTATTTAATAAATGTATTTATTTTAGATTTTCATTATATAAAATCTTTAACTAATATAATTAATTTGATTTCTGATTTATTATATCTTAAATAATTATCCAGAGAATTCTTAACTAATTATTTTTCAAATTTTTTTAATTATAAATTTATAACCAAAAATAAATTATTTATAATTAGTTAATTTTATATGCGTTACACTTAATGTTTTGAGTGTAAAATATAGATTAAGAGTTAAGTTTTTTTCATTTTTGTAATGTTATGAATTATGGTTTTTTCAGATGTTTATGAAATTATTTTTTCTAAATTCCTTTTTGTTAATCTATACCTTTTATAATATTCTGTTAGTCGTAAAATCTTACAACTGGTAATAAATTTCAGTAAGTATGATTTTTAAAATTTTAATATCAATTTATGTAAAAATCTTGAAATTTAAAATGTCATTTTATATTTTTTTATTTTTAAATTCAATATTCTATTTTTTAATAAAATATTAAATTTTGTATACATTAAATTTTAATTTATTCATATTTCATTTTTTCAACCAGGTTTTAATGATGAATAATATCAATAGAAAAAAATATATAAATTATTAATTTTTAAATATTTTCTATTCATCAGGTTTCCAGAGTTATTTTCAATAAAAAAAATTATCGATCATTTTATAATTGTCAATTATTTTACTTTAAAAATGTTTATATAAATTATTGTTTGATTAAGCAGAGAGCTATTAGTCAGAAATTTTTGTAAATTTTAATTTATCTGATTATGATAATTTTGGCACTTATTATTATTAAAAATGTAATATTATTTTAAAAAATAATTATGTTTTTCAAATATTTATTTCTTTTCTGAATCTATAAATCTTTTTTAATTATTTCAGAAATGATTTTTTTAATGCTTTCCTCTAAACTTTTTCCTTGGACCTATATTCGGGTTAATTTTATTATTTTTTAAATAAGATTATTTAAATTATTTTTTTCATTTAAATATTATTTCAGC
The DNA here is from genome assembly GCA_001026735.1 of Rotylenchulus reniformis. Lineage (NCBI taxonomy): Eukaryota > Metazoa > Nematoda > Chromadorea > Rhabditida > Hoplolaimidae > Rotylenchulus > Rotylenchulus reniformis. Next base: position 36,985 of record LDKF01000330.1, on the reverse strand, counting down.
TACTTTGACTTCTTTCAAAGGAGTGTATACACATTCAATATAATCTTTAACTTGCTTTTTCTTTAAAAGCTAATTTCTCAAATATTTAATTTTTTTCTAAATTTTTGTTTTTCTAATGCTTCGTCTTCTGCAAGCATTTCAACCACTAAAAAAATCTTGATTAATAATCCAGGGATATCCATTTTCATCAAAATTACCAGTTAAGTTATTATTTGACAAATATTTAATTTAAAAAAATTTATAAAATAATTTTTTGATATTGAATGCAATACTTTTACTTTTCCCAAATAAATTATGTACTTTAAAGATATACTTATTTAAAAATTTTATAGTGATTACATCATTAATTAATAACATTAATTATTAATATAATTAACATTATGAAGCACTCTACTTAGATATTACTTAAATTTCATTTTTATTTTTATTTATTCACTACCAAATTTTTAAAGCTTATTGAATAAATTGAGTTTTTATCTCTCTTAAATTAATTTATTAATTTCACTCATTAGTAATAGAGGGATTTTGGATTTTTAAGCAGTATTTAAAAATATGAATAAAAAAGCTACTGTTGATTTATATTTTTAAAATTACATTTTTATTTTTTATCAATATGGACCTGTTTCTTTTTAGATAATTAATCACACATATTTTATTATTTATAATGAATAATAGGCTTCTTGATGTTCAATTATCCATATTACCGTTTAACAAATATATATCAAACAAAAAATAGATTTATTATTATTTTTAAGAAGCATTATCCCAATAATTAATGATTTTATTCCTAGGGTATGAGAAATTTATATATAAAATATACTATAATACAACGGATCTTTACAATAATTTACATAAAATTCTTCTGTAAGTGTAAAAAAGAATGAACTTTTTTTGTTTTAGATCTCTGGTTTTTTATTATTTTTTATTCGGATATAAAATTGTTAGCGTCAATGATTTGTTTAAAAAATCGGATATATAATGGATATGATTTGATATTATTTTGGCATTTTACATTTTCGTCCCTTTTATTATTTGTAAGAGGTATTTAAATAAATTAAGTTATTTAAAATAAATTTTTAAAATAAATAAATGAGGTATTTAAAATAAATTTTTCATCTTTATATCGAATAATATTTGGATTAATTTATTCCATATTATTTTTTTCTATTTAAATAAAATTTTATAAATTAACAGTATAATTTTTTATTATTATATTGTCAAAAAAATTATTATTGTCAAAAATAAATTTTTTTAATTTTTTTGCTATCTTTTACCTTAATTTTTTTGCTATCTTTTACCTTTTTTGTAAACAATTTTTTATTTTCTCTCTATTATTAATTATAAATTTTATTTATATATTTTCTCGTTAAGACACATATAATGATTTTAAATATATAATCATTTTTATTTATATAATTTATGGATTTTAATATAACGAATCCATTTTTTCATCTTATTTGTGGATTACTCAGCCTCAACAGCGATTGCCAGAAGAAATGAGATTTCTTGGTTGATTTTTATTTTATTTAATTACTATTTTTATTTTTATAAAAAATATTCAATAAATATATTATTTATATATTCTTTCTACCTTTGTAAGATTTTTTGAAGGAAAAATGTATATAAATAAATTGGAATTGGTCGAAAATCTTCAACGCTAATGCAGAGGAAGTGGTTAATACATTTTTGTTTCTATTTTCTCAAGAATATAATTTATCTTTGAAAAATTAGGATATTTTTAATTACCAATAAATTAAAAAATTAGGATATTTTTAATTTAATTATAAATAATCAATTTTGTTTTATTTTTCAATTTATTTTTTATGTCAATAAGAACATCAACCCTTTTCATATCGACCTGTAGTTTTTGTTTCGTTGCCTCGGCCAACGTAATAACAATTGAATATTTTAATATAATCTAAAAAAACATAAGTTTAGCTTAAATAGTTTGTCTATATAGGCAATTTAATTTTAAAATTAATTAGTTTAAAAGAATGATAATTTTCGGAAATACCTGAAACAATATCTATTATTGAAAGCATATTTTACTGATATTCTTTTGAAGTTCGGTCGTCAAGAATTGCGGTCACTTGCTTATCAAAGTTTAATTATGAAATACTGAAATTCGTGATGTGATTTAATGTTTTATTTTTTGTATAATAAATAAAATTTCAATATCATTTGATTCCTTTATAAATTTTAGTAAAATTTGATTTCTAATAAGAATTCACTACCAAACTTTATATTGTAAAAGGTTAAGCTTATATATATTAAATTATTATTTTTATTTTGTATGGGTAATTTTTCTTGCACGATGAAGTACTATCAAACTTGGATATTATATTTTATAGATGACATAGTAACAAATCAAGTTATAAAACAATAATTTTTATTAGGTTTTCAACTTTTAAAAAGAATTATTGAAGAGAATAATTAGATATAGAAGATTCATTCGTTCCTTAGACGTAATGTCCTACATATAATGTATTAAGACATTGATCTAGATATCGATTAATTAAAATATATTAAAAATAAAATGCATAATATTTCAATTTTATTTGATCTTTTGTTTTATCATTTAGATGAAGTTACAATTATAGTCACCAAAAAGCTAGTTTTTATAGGACTTGTAAAAAAATATTTTTTAATGTTTAATAGTACCCATCAGTTTTTAATATTTATATTTTACTTAACGTGAACAAGTATTTTCTAATAAATTTTCTTTCAACTATTTATAATCATATTTAATATTAACTTTGAATTAACTTTCCACCTTATTAAATTTATTACTTTTCTCTTTTCTTTTACTTTAAATTTATGCAAAATATATTTTTGTTTTAAAGGATATTAAATTTCCTTCAATTAATGCCAATATTATTTTTTAATTTTTATTGGTGATAATAATAGTTAATTATTCTAGTATATAAATTGATTTTGTCAGATAAATCGTGTTCTTCATTTTTAATTTAATTATGCTTAATAAATCACTTCTTAAAATTTAGAAAATAGAAAATTTTAAACAATCCTAATCGATGGACTGGTGTACTCTTCATGTCCTAATTTCATAACAAATAACTTTATGTATATTAATGTGTTAGTAATAATTGTTCAATTAATATGATTATATTTATTTTTAATTCGTTAAGGTATTTAATCGAATAGTATATTCTTAAATTTTATCTTTTTATATTTTCGGCTGCATTATTTTCATATACAATCCAATTTTAATTAGTTACATTTTTTATTTTTATAATTATATTTTATTGTCGTAATTATTTTTAATTTAATTTTATTAAAATAATTCTCTAACAAGAAGTAAGAAATGAATTTTTTTCTTACAATTTGCAATTTTAATTTAGTATTATTATTTAATATACTGAGAAATGTTTTTAATGTTAATTATTCATCTATACATATGCATATATTTTTTCTTACAATTAATATTAGTGATTTTAAAATTGAATTTAATATTTTTTTAATAAAAAATGTACAAATTATTTGAATGGTTATCTTATTTTTATTTTTGTTTTTATTTTCGCGAAAATATAATCATAAGAAATAGTTTTTAATTTATTTATTAAATTTCATTATTAGGGACCGGATTTATATGTTGTAACATGTTTTTTTTGCGCATATGTTTTGAAGAGAGGACCAAAAAACAAGCGTTTTTATGTTAAAATTTTTCGATTTGAAGCAACTTTTTAGTCCATATAAATCCATATTTTGGGGGTTTAGCCCATATTTCCATATTTGACGTTTTTAGCCCATATTTCGGCATTTTTCGAAAAATTCTTAAGCAAAAATGCAATAAAATCAGGAAATTTTTGATTTTTTTTTTTGGAAAATTTTTCAAAAATTTTTATTAAGTTATTTTTTCGAAAAAAATTCAACACACATAATTTTTTTGCTTTTGACTATTTTTTCTTCATAATATTTTTTGATAAAATTTTCAACAAAAACCTATTCATTTTTAAAAACGAAAAGAATAATTTTCTGATCAATTTCCTCTTCATAAAATTGCTTAAAAATTTGAAATGAATTAATGAAGAAAATTTTTTGCATTTTTACCGATATTTTGCCAATTTAGAGTGCATATTTTTCACTTTTTTAGTCCATATTTTGGCACTTTTGACCATTTTTAGCCCATATTTTGGCATTTTTTAGTCTATATTATATGGCCATATTTTGCGATTTTTAGTCCATATAAATCCGGTCCCTATTCATTATAAAAGTTCATTTAAATAATTTATTAATAAATAATTGAAAAATTAATGATTATTTATTTTTTTAATTAGTAATATAATTTGTTCTTATTAATAAAAAATTATTTTTAAAATAATTAATATATTCCAGTCTAGTAAACGCATCGTTTGCGTTTAATTACTTAATTACTTTTGTGATGGGGGCATTAATCAACTTTACTATTAATTCAAAGTTAAATCAATATAAAAAAGGTTATTTATAAAGAATATAAATCGAATTTTTATCCAAAAAATCAATTCTTGTGGACAATTCTGATCATCTTACATTCATTCACCACAGAGACTATGATAGCGAAAGTAGTACTTCGCTATAACTCTTTCCTTTATCGTTAACATCTTTCTGTGCTTCGGTTGAGTAGCGTCATCGGATAAAATGGCTTCATTTACATCTTCGTTCTCCATCGGCCATGGTTTCAATATGAGGATTTTGTGATATGCTATCAAAGATATTTCTATTTTATTTCCCCACTCCCCATTTTTTGCGGCGCGCAGAAGGGATTCAAACCATTTCTTGGTATAAATTAAATAATTTTTCAAAAAATTTATTCTTCCAAAAGAAATTTTTAATAGTTTATATAATAAAATTTTAATAGTTTTATAAAGGTTTATTTTATTACAATTAATAAATGTCTTTTTATATTTTTAATTTTAATTTATTTAAATTCTAATGAATCAGCGAATTTCAATTGCTTTTTTCATTGTACTATGATCTTTTCCAGGTGTAATGGATAGCACTATGTTTTAAGCAGCTATCTATTAAAAAAATAAAATAAATTACTAATTTATTCATTTTATAATTTATTTTTTATTATTAATGCATTTTTCTGTTTTTATTTTATAATATTTTTT